>CABHPH010134128.1:0-22100 GCA_902168325.1 Peromyscus nudipes | reverse complement strand
AAAAAAAAACTCAATAAACAACAACAATAATAATGTAGTACATCCAGGACCGTGATGGGATATGTCCCTATTAATTCAAGCAGCTGACAGTTCTGGCCAAATCAAATGCCCTGGTTGCATACCAAACCTCTTCGGTTCCACCATTTCTGATAAAGATTCTGATTGGAACAGACCGACTCAGGTCCTCTCTGGGGTGCCTGAGGCAGGCCAGCTATCTGTGGGGAACAGACTGCCAGGTCTTGGCCTACATTAGGGGAGCCCTGCTTCCTGCTCCTGGGGAGCCAGAAGTGCCAAAGAAGCAATTGGTTCCCACTTATCTGAGCTGCTGCTGCACAACCCCAGACTCCCTTGCTGTGGAACCCATCCTCCAGGGGCTATGGCTCTTCTCTGAAGCATTACATGGAACCAACTGGAAGCAAGGTTGCCTGGGAGGCGACATCAGGGCCTCCTGTACTGCTGGCCCATGGCTGACTGAGGGTTGGGCAGGGTGCAGGATGTGCTCTTCATTTCCCCTGTGCAGCCGAGCAGAAGCCAGGCTCCAGCTGAGAGACCACGTTTTGGCTTCTTACCCTCACCAGATTCTGCACCCCTCCCCACCTCGTCCAAGAGCACAGCCCAGTGCATCACTCACGAGATTCCCTCGTCTCAGGCCGAGCACACCTCAGAGCTGGCAGACATTGTGCTGCACTGGTTCTCTCAGGAACACAAGTGTCAGAGGGGCCATCCAGGCAGACCGTGTTCTTGGAGTAGTTGGGCTCTTGCTCAGGGTGTTGGGCTAGCTGCCTGGTACAGTCATCCCTTACAGAATTCACACTGGGGCTCACTTGGAAAGACATTCAGGGACACAATGTCCTTCACAGTACAGATCATGAGCAGAGACTGTATGTGATTCACAATGAAGGGATCCAAGTTTGGGCCCAGAATCCATCCTGCCCGCCAAATGGAAACATGAGTTAGATACTGTCTTAGTTATGGTTTCTATTGCTGTGAAGAGACACCATGACCATGGCAGCTCTTATAAAGGAAAACATTTAATGGGGGTGGCTTACAGTTCAGAGGTTCAGTTCATTATCACCGTGGTGGGACAAGACAGGATGCAAGCAGACATGGTGCTGGAGAAGTAACTGAGAGTCCTACATCTTGCAGGCAACAGGAAGCAGACTGTCTCACTGGGCGTGGCTTGAGCATGTATGAGACCTCAAAGCCCACCCCCAAAGTGACATACTTCCTCCAACAGGGCCACACCCACTCCAACAAAGCCACACCTCCTAATAGTGCCATTCGCTTTGGAAGCCATTTTCTTTGAAACCACCACAGATACCTCAAGAGCAAGCTCAGATTCCCCAAATGCCAGCATAATATACAGCTGCCCACTCAGCTCACCTCAGGTTATTTCTCTCCTGAACAGTCACTCCCTTATGGTGCTGGCTTTCTGTCCTACCTCTGTGGAGGACAGTCAGAAAGATGGTAGGCGGCACCTCCTTCACTGCGTCACTGTGACTGAGGATGCACTGAGTCAGTGCTCAGCTTGCAATCCATGAAGCTCTCAAGTAAGCAGATGGTTGTCACCGTCTCCCGGAACTCTACGATGTGTCTCCGGACCCCTCGTGCATTGCTTCTCTCCTCCTCCATGCCAGGGCCCCCCTGTCTTTCCAGTCCCTTCAGGGGAGGGACTAGCAACAAATCTCTGTCCCTGACCCTGAGCACTGACTTCCCAGTTCTCATCGGTCTGGGAAGAAGCAGTCGGCTCTCTCTGGGGAGTGGAAGACTGGTGGGAACCAACAGGAAACGACACAGGAGCCTGCTGACCCATGAGCTGGCCAGGGCTTAGCCTGGAAGTGGCCAGCTTCACCTACACACTCCTGCTAGTCTTGGAACTGAAGGGATGGGGTGATGAAACTTGCTTCTGTAGGCATGACAAAGTGGAAGGGGTGGTTCCAAATGAGTCATGTGATATAGGGATGTATCTCAGATGCTAGAGTGCTTGCCTAGCGCGTATGAGGCCGAGTTTGACCCCCCCCCCAAGTCAGGCGTGGTGGCTGCCCAAGCTTCTAATCCCAGCATTAGGGCATTGAAGTCAGAAGGATCAAAAGTTCAAGGTCATCTGTGGCTACATGGTGAATTCCAGGCCATTATGGGATACATGAAACCGTATCTCAAATTTTTTTTAATAAAAAATTTTTTTTAAAGCACACTAACTAGGTTTGTAGCACGTTAGTCAACTTCTCTCACAGGGAGCAAGGTGATGGACTAAACAAGGAGCTATTTTTGCCTGTATAACTAATAAATTCACCTGTAAGTGCAGCCATGTAAGTAAGCTAACAAGGCAATAGAAAACAGAATTAATGGCCCCCTCACCTCCCTTCACCCTTGTCAGTGATAGAAGGAACATGGCCCACTCAGAAGGAAGATGGAGCCTTGCTGTAAATCCCACAGAAGCTGGAGAGAAGGTGGGTCTTGGTTTGCAGAATATCTTACCTTGCTCAGACTGAAACACTTTAGTCCCTCCCTGTGTGGAGCGTGTGAGGGCGAGCCAAGCCAGACAGAAAGAACAGCACGATCAAGAAGTAGCCATTCCAAAGCTCCAGCCAATTAGATATTTGCCAACAGTGATCGCTTGACTGAGTCAATTCTCCCTGGCTAACGGCATTGACCCCTGCTGGGTGCGGGGCCAGGTGTCCTTCCTCTAACCAATCCTGCACCGTGACTGAGGTCTGTGGGTGGCAGACCCATCCTCTCACTCGGTGTTGGACAGTGACTATGAACATCTGACTCCCAGGTGAGAAGAAGGGCTCCTTGCTAGCTCTTTGACTAAGAAGTTTCCTGAAATAGGAAGTAGCTCCTAAGAGAGCTAAATCAACTAGGGGCTGTCTTCAAGGAGCAGCATGGAACTGGGGGTGTTGATGTACCGTTTCTTCTCAGCCATTGGGATTACAGATATACGTATTCATACGATCTTCTCCGAACTGTCCCAGGACCGGCACCCTGCTTACCCATGCTTGTGCCTCCCTCAGCTGGCCTGCTGGGGTAAGTGGGACCTCAGAGAACCATTCCCTCAGGAAACAGGCTGCAGCATAGGGGACCAGTGAGGTAGTGAGGTGGAGAGGCAGAAGCCGGACACCCACCCATCCCCTGCTCTCTGTCCCGCCCTGGTGTCTGAACCCCTAGTCCTTCAGTCTCCTGACTACCCAGCCTCTGTGCCTCAGAGGTTTGACTTCCTGGGTGTGATCCCTGCTGGCCACTCTAATGCTGAGGGGAGCAGCCTGGGAGGACATGGGGCATCCTGGGATGTAGGAAGGGAGCAGTGTGCCCGGGAGCAAGGTCAGCTGCCCGCCTGCCAGTGCCAGGCTCCCTGCCAAGCACTTGGTTTAATCCTCAGCATTAGTTCCCACCCTCAGGAGTTCAGATGAGGGACTATGTTAATTTAAGAGCCCAGGGTGAATCTAGATCTCTGGGCTCCAAGCTCAAGGTTCATCTTGTGACGCGCACCTGGTTAAATCCTTGTTTAGAGGCTAGGGCCCCGAGGCTGCGGGGTAAGGCAGATCTGAAAGAGCCTGCTCACTGCTGGATCAGTGCACCTCTGGCCTGCTATCGGACACCAAGAAGAAGAAAAGGCAGAGGAAAGGGGTGGGGGCATGAAAGGAGCCACTGGAAAGGACAGAGGCATCAAAACGGATAAGATCCCTTTCCTTCATTGAGGCTGAGGGTCCCCCACTTCAGTATCAGCTCTGGCCCCATCCCAGTCTTGCTCAAGGTAACATTTATTTTGTGACCAAAGGGGTCTAGCGCCCAAACAGTGGGTATTGGGTCTCTGTCAGATAAGCAAGCTTTGAAGACCCTGGGGTAGTAAGATTTCCTATTGAAAAATGAATAATATGAAATAGTATACAGTTAGGGGGAAATAAGGAAAATTCCTGCTCTCTGTATATTTCTGCACATGCAGTGATCAGTGACTAGGATGACTGAAGGCCAAGTGTGGAGGTGCACACCTGTAATCCCAGTACTTGTGATGTGGAGGCAGGAGGATTGGACATTTAAGGCCATCCTCAGCTACACATCAGGTTCAAAGTCAGCCTGGGTGAGATGAGACCCTATTCTTCCAACTGCAAACAGAAAAAGAAATTTTCCAAGAGCAGGGGGTATCCCTGTCTCCTATCTCTTCTTTTCCAGATTTCCAAGATAGCCAGTGTGCGCCTGTGTATGAGGAGTATCGTTCGTGTATGTCATAAAGGATCATTAATTATTAAAGAGATGTTGCTAATCCTGTCCTGTAGGTTTAATGTTTAGTTTGAGGGCTGAAGACGAAAATGTTGTCCCTCAACTCTGCACGTGCTGTGCTGCCTGGATGCTTAGGAAGGAAGGGGGAAGGGAGGGAGGGAGGGAGGGGGAGAGGAAGGAAGAGAAGGAAGGAGGGAGGGAGGGAAGGAGGGAGGTAAAGAGGGAGGGAGAGAGGGAGGAAGAGAAGGAAGGAAGGAAGGAAGGAAGGAAGGAAAGAAGGAAGGAAGGAAAGGAGGAAGGAAGGAAGGAAGGAAGCAAGGAAAGGAGGAAGGAAATGGTGTGATTTCGGTTTGCTTTTGTGACTGTACGATGCTTGGACCTGAGCCCCCCCCCCCCCATTTGTGACAGTGAGGCTGCTTTCTGTGTCTTCCAGTTTCAGAAGATGAGTGCTGATCTCTTGAGGAGAGGAGGCTGAGACACAGTGTGAAAACAAATCACCAGTGTGGCTGACAGGAAGAAGAGCAGGGAGGGCGGGGACAACCAAGGTGGCTTCCTAGAGGAGGCGGCCAGAAGCAAGGCCCAGAAGAGGTCGGTGTGGAGCCAGAGGGCCTGGCCTTGAGTGGGCCTGGGTCCCCCACCTCCTTTTCCCAAAACCGAGCTGGCATCCCCACCTCAGCTGTGGCCCTGAGCTCTGAGGAAGCCCAACCTACTCCAGCTCTGGACTCTGCCCAGGAATTTCCACAGAAGTGAACAGGCCAAAGCCCAAGCAGGTTGGACCCAGCCCTCCCCACAGCAACCTGTCCTTCCTGACACTGCCTGCTCACTACAAATCCGTGAGTAGCACAGGGTCCTCTGCCCCTCTCTGCAGCTGTGGGCCTGTGTGTGCCCAGCAGCAGGCAGTCCCAGGCCCTCGAGGCGCGCTCCACATGCTTCGCTCCTTTCGTGAGTGAAGAGATCCACTTAAGCAGCTGCTGAACAGAGCAGGATACCCATAAGGCTTAGAAAAGAGAGGGAAGCGTAAGGAAAAGGGGACTTGGGGGCTCTATTTTCAGATGAGCTGAAACCTGAAAGCAGCTTCACCGGAAAGGAAGCTTTGGATGGAAAAGTCCAGTGGGAGGGCTGGCTTCAGCTGTGTTTGGATCCAGGGGCTGGAACCCTGTGTTCAAGACGGATGGAGCGAGCACTTCATTCACTGGCAGTGATTTTCACCTGTTGTAGGAAGCGATGGACAGTGGCCTTTTCTGAACAGTGGCCATACCAAGTGCAGACATCACTCCTGCTTTTCCTTCCTGGTGACAAAGGGACAGCCCACTGTTTCTCCAGGAATACCCGGAGCTTGCAAGGACTTGCCTCTCAGAGGATCTGAAATGAGGGCAGAAAGGGGTCTCTCTCTCTCTCTCTCTCTGGATCCCCTTGTTCTCACCCACCAGGCCTTCCCTTCAGCTTTGGACCCTTCCTGACTTTTTGTTTGTTTATTTGTTTTTCCAAGACAGGGTTTCTCTGTGCACCCCTGGCTGTCCTGGAACTCACTTTGTAGCCCAGGCTGGCCTTGAACACTCAAAGATCCGCCTGCCTCTGCCTCCCAATTGCTGGGATTAAAGGCGTGTGCCACCACCACTCAGCCCTTCATGACTTCTTTGTCTTTCAGCAGAAAAGCCTGGCACATGGCAGACGACACACGGAGGCAAAGAGAGTCCGTCTCTCTCACACCTGTGGCCCACGGCCTGGAGAACATGGGGGCTGAGTTCTTGGAAAGCATGGTCTGTCTGCTCCCCCCCCCCCCCCAGCACCTCCTCGGCTTGACCACAGCTCACGGGTGGGAGGGGCCTTGGTCTGCCTGCTTCCCTCACTCTGTCCTGCTCACTCTGCGCGCAGAGTGCCTCTCCCCTCAGCACAAAGCATATCCTTTATTTCACCCCTTAAACGGGTCCTGGGCACCCACTGTGTGCTGCCTTGCCTGTCCTCACCTGAAAGGTCAGCAAAGGTTCCAGGAGGGAAGAACATTTGATCCACAAGAAGAGGAGAGAGGCAGATGATGGGGTGGAATGTCTGAGAAAGCCTCAGCTTTCAAAGAACTTGCAATCTTGTCTTGGCTCCCCAAAGGCCAAGCTGAGGACCACATCTCCAACTGTGAAGCCTAATCTGATACCCTCCGTTCCCCGCCTTTCCTAACCAGGCTCCCTCTCCTTTACTAATAACACAGGGACAGTGAGGCAAGAGGTGCCCTGGAGTCATATAGGGGGGTAGACCTGCTGGGACCTTCCTTAGGTATTTCCGTCTGGTCTCCAGGAAGCCACTGTGTGTCTGTACACAGTAGGTGCCCAATGCATGCTTTGCAGAATTTAATTAAGTAGCCCCCTATTTCCCATTCAGGAACCCAGTCTCTATCTCCACTCATGAGGTACCTGTGTGTGCACAGTGGCTTTCCTATCTCCATGCCCTTCAGCCACAGCTGTCTCCTGGTGGGAAGACTGGCCCTGACTGCTCCCTGCTGGTTTTAGGAGGAAGGCCAGCTCCCGTGTGGTAACTCAAGCGAGTCCTCGGAGGGCAGAGGCAGCTGGAACAAAGCAGAGACGAAGCCCAGATGGTAGGTGATCTTTGTGAGGGACTCGGGTCACAGGAAAAGAGGATGAAAGTCTGTCCAAAGGAAGGCCAGGGAAGGGAGTTCTGCAGGCCTCTGCCTCAGGGGGGAGCCTGGCCCAGGCGCCCACCTGTCTGCTTGTAAGCAGCCAGAATGTCATCCCAGTAGGAAAAGCCCAATGTGTACATGGGGCTTCTCAGGCCCGGAACTGGCCAGGCCTCCCTGCCACCTCCCTCCTTTGCCATTTAGTTGCTGAGCCGCCTTGGGGACTCCAAGATTAGGTTTGTAACACTCCTGGCCTGGGCCACACTTCCCACTTTACACAGAGAGGAAGGGACGAACCCACAGGGTCTGGTGTGAGCCTAGAGGGTCCTGGCTGGCCAAATCCAGCTCTGAGCAGAGCAGGAAGGACAGACACCCGAAGGACAGGGTGTGGCAGTCAGGGGATCCTCTAGCTTCTTGGGGGGACTAGAGAAGATGCCTTGTTCCCCCAGGTGGGGAACTCTTGCAACAGCAGCGGAGGGTTGAATGTGTGCTTGGCCAACAGGGCCCTAGAGGAGATTTGGGTAGCAGCCCTTCCTCCAGGGACAGACAAGTGACCAGCTGGCCAGAGGACTAGTGTCTATTCTAGACACCCGCGGCAGTGCGGTGGCCGACTGCACACTTTTACGTGTCTTGTCTCTTGACTAGGCACCGAGGACTCAGACAATAGATGCTCCTGTCCCAGGGGAACCGATACAGAGCTGGGAACCTCTCCATCTTGCTCACTGGGCAGGTGGAAGCAGGGAGGAGGTCGGACAGCCATGGTCGTACTTTTCTGAATGCCCATGAGCCTCTAGCTGTGGGTTAGTTCCCTCCATCACCCAAGAGCAGGGGTGGCCTTGCAGAGTGGCCTGGCAAATCTCAGCATGTGCAGAACCATGGCTTGTGTCTTTTGACTATGGCGGCTTCTCAGCCTTGTCAGGTAGCAAGGCCAGCCTGGGCTTATCCCATTACCGCACTGGGAACATACCTGAGTAGCTTCTACCTGCGGGTTTTAGGGGCTCTCCAGTGGGGTGGAAGTTGGGGGCCACTTATGAACGCTGGCGGTCCTCTCCTCAGGAGGAGCCTGCAGCTGACTGTGCGGATGAGAAGCTTCTACAGGAAGCACAAGCAGCTGTCTGAATGGGTCCTCACAGGCCTGCTCTGCACAGGTAAGTGGGGACCCACCCTGCCCCATTCTGGAGACAGCCACTGCCCCTCTAGTCTCCGCATCACAAAGCAGGCTCATTCACTCACCCCATCAGCCAATAAGGCTCATTCACTCACCCCCAATAAGGTTTTCTGAAGCACCAACTCAGCCAGCTCAAGAGAGGAGCTCAGGTCTCCATCAAACCTAACTGGATCCCATTCCCAATGAGCAACAGAGATGCCCAAACATGCTTACACAGTGCAATAAGCCACCTGGGAGGATGGTAACCTTCAGAGCTACGGTCTTGGACCAGCTAGGTACAGGGAAGGGCAATGAGAGTTGAGACCCTCCCATACCCCACCCCTCAAAGCACAAAGGTCAGGGAGCAAAGGTGAAAACCGGCAGGGTGTGGGCTTTGATAGTCTAGTGTGGCTGAAGGGTAAAGTTTCTGAAGGGTGCCCAGCCCGAGTCTCCTGAGGCTGGAGGACTCTGAAGGGCCTGGTAATCAGGAGCGAGTGAGGCAGTTGATCTAGTCAGGAACTTGGATTTGACCCTGAAGTCCAGAGATAGGCACGGAAGGATTTACACTGAGAATTGTCCAGATTGACATCATACTGCGAGACCAAAAATGGTTACAGGAGAGACAGGATGATCTGAGAATCAAGGGTGCTTGCTGAACCTGGGAAGTGACGGTGTGTGCAGGATGGAGGAGGTCTCAGGTTAAGGCTCCTCAGCTTCCTGCTTGGAGGATGGGGGGTTGGGTAGAAATGGGACAGGATGGTTCCTTCCACAGAGCACAGGTGGAGGAGGTGGTCTCCACAGGGAGGGAGAAATCAAAACCATTTTCTAGGGGTAGAATTTCTAAGCCATGGGCAGATGCAGTCATTTCCAAAGGGTCTTCGCAGAGTGATTTGAGAAATGAGCTAGGGACGGAAAGTCTGGGACCAGCTACATATAAGAGCTTGCAGAAGCCGAGGGCTTCAAAGAGGGAAGGACCAACAGTAGGTCCACGGAGGGTCAGGGATAAGGGCTGAGCAGTGTCACTGATTTAGGGACAGGGATGTAAAGGTGGCTTTAGGGTAGTGGTGCAGACCTCTAATTCTAACACTCTTGGAAAGCAGAAGCAGGCAGATCTCTGTGAGTTCGAGGCCAGCCTGACCTACACAGTGAGTTCTAAGTCAGTCAGAGCTTCATAGTGAGGCCCTGCAATAAAAAACGGGGATGGATGAGGGGTCCGGCAGGGAAGACGGTGAGTGCACATGACTAACTCTTTGGAGAAATATTTTTGTTTGTTTTTGAGACAGAGTCTCACTTTGTAGCTTAGGCTGGCCTAAAGTTCACTGTATAGTGCAGGCTAGCCTTGAACTCATGGCAATCCTCCTGCCTTAGACTCCTGATTGTTGAAATTATAGGCATGAGACACCATTCCCTGCTGAGAGCAAGAAGGAAGTGCTAGGGGTCAGGGTGTGACCAAAGGATGAAGACAGCTGTGTGTGTGTTCTTTTTCTTCCTCCTCTTCCTCCTCCTCCTCCTCTTCTTCTTCTTCTTCTTCTTTTTTTTGGTTTTTCAAGACATGGTTTCTCTGTGTATCCCTGGCTATCCTGGAACTCTCTCTGTAGACCAGGTTGGCCTTGAACTCACAGAGATCTGCCTGCCTCTGCCTCCCGAGTGCTGGGATTAAAGGCATGCACCACCACCGCCCGGCTCAGCCCTGTGTTCTTGTTGGGAGGCAGTTGGAACATATTTCTGAGCTAAGGAGACTTTTTAGAAAGAAGATGAAATAATGACATGCTGGTGCCTGGAAGATGGGAGGAAAGGCTAGCCTCATCTATATAGTGAAGTGGAGGCCAGCCTGGGCTACATTAGTCCTTGTCTCCAAAAACAGCTCGGTCAGGAAGATGGTGGCTCAGTGGCCAAGCACACTTGTCACACGAGTCTGAGGACCTGAGTTCTGTCCCTAACACCCAGGTAGGTGTGGAAGGAGAGAGCAGGCTCCCAGAAGTTGTCTTCTGACCTCCACACCCGTGCAGTGGCACCTGCTGCGTGCCACCCCATGATAAATTCCAGTTTTCTTTTCAAGTGGCCTGGGGTTGCAGCTCGCTTGGTAGGGATCTCACCTAGTGTGCACAGAGCCCTGCGCTCAATCCCAGCACTACACAAAACAGGGCATCGGCTCGTTCTGGACTTGCAGCACTCGGGAGATGGAGGAGGCGAGGTCAGAATTCATGGTGAATTGTTTGCCCTCATGGGCTATGAGATCCTGGTTGGTTAGGGTTGTAATTCAAGGTTGTCTTGGCTCCAGGAGGGAGGGGAGGAGGGAGGCAGGTCTTGCAGCTGAAAGGGGTCAAGAGAGCTGCTCTGTGAGAGCTCCCTAGTGAAAGAAGGGGAACCTCATTTGTTCAGCTTGATTAACTTCAGGTCTGTCATCTCTGGAGTCTGGACTGTCCTTCAGAGCCCTTTCTCCAGCAGGCCCTCACCACGACCATTCCTCAGTGTCTACCGACCCGTCTACTTCTGTGACTGTCCTAGCTTCTCTCAGGGCAGGTGACTCTGGTGTCTCCGTTCTCCAGGGTGCACCCGCCCTGGGCTCCCACCTCCCCACCTCTCTGCACCACTGCCGGGCTTTTCCAGAGCTTCTGTGCTTGCTGTGGGGTGTGGTGCTCCCGAGTTCTGCCTACCTGCAGCCCATGCACAGCATTCCTCTCTGAAGGCCCGTGCTCTGTTGGGACTCCTCTCGGGAAGCAAGGCCCAGGGTCCGTCAGCTTGCCATGCCGCAAACACCCTGGGCTTAGACCAGTTTGTGAGGTCCACGCCTCAATCTTCCCCGGCCCCAGGACCCTTGCTGTGTCCTGCTCTAAGTAATCTGGGAGCAGGTGGCAGGGTAAGGTGAGACTCACATTTCCTTGAACTGCTTTGCCTCACATTTTCCATTTGTGGCCAAGTCCTTTCCTCTTCAAGAGCCTTGAACTTTGAAACTCAAAAGCAAGGGAGAAGCATTCCCCCTCGGCTAACGTCATGTTCCTTTTCTGAGGCAAATGCTCAGACTGGCTCAGTGGCCCACAGGAGAGCCAGGCCAGGGAAGAGGAAACTCTAGGGGTAAACTGTTGTTGGTGAGGCTGGGGGATGGCTCCACCAGTACAGTGCTTGACACACAGCACAGGTCCCCAAAATCCACGTGGAAAACTCCATCATGAGTGTCCTCTTAGGTAGGAGATGTATTAGTGGTATTGTGGGGTGTCCACCAGAGAAGACTGCTGGGACATGGGTTCAAGCCAACAGAACATCTTTATTAGCCAGCCAGTGACTACCCTGGGTGTTCAGGATCCCAGTGTAGTCCCTAGCCTTTCTCAGGGTGAGCTTTTAAATGCAAAAACCATGTCCTGGGTTGACACACTTCAGTTAACAAGAACAATGAGCCAGAAGCGAAACTACAGAAGCCAAAAAGCAAGGTTAGTACATTCAGAGACTTTCCCAGAACTGTGGACTTTGATAGATTAGATCTTTGTTTTCGTTTTGGCAGGTGGTGCTGTCTGTGTGCTGAGTTTTATGGCCTGACATCATGGTGTCATTCCATCATGAAGTCAGTTGTGCTAAGGTCTGGGGCCCTGTTACAGTGGAGTTCTTAATACTATGGACAGGCAGCGTGGCAGGGACTGGATGAGTGCAGGCCCAGGAGACAGAGTGGGGTTCCTTCTCTTAGAGCAGTGGTTCTTAACCTTCCCAATGCTGCGACCCTTTAATGCAGTTCCTCATGTCACGGTGACCCCCAACCATAAAATTATTTTCATTGCTACTTCATAACTGTAATTTTGCTACTGTCATGAATCATAACATAAATATCTGATATCCAGGATATTTATGACCCACAGGTTGAGAATCACTGTCTTAAAGGTTTCAAAGAGAGGAGGACAGTCACGTGCCAAGAAGTTGATGAGTAGTCAATAATATGTGCTTGTAGTCAGGTTGCCTGGGCAGCAGGGGAAGGTGGAAGCGATCCTCCTTAGCTATGGCAGGGTCACAGCAGGGGGCTTATCAGGTTCCCAGAGTCAAGTAACCTGAGCTTGCTGAACTCTTAGAAAGGAGGATTACAGACCCACAGACCTAGTGGGGTGCCTGCCATTTCTGTGAGAGCAGAGAGAGAAGGAGGCTGTTATAGATGAGTGTGGCCTAAACCAAACCTAACAACCCTGTGCACAAGCAGGCACCCACACACACATAAACACGCATACACTACAGCACACACACACACACACACACACACACACACACACACACACACACAGGAGGGAGGGAGGGAAGGAGAAGAGAGAGAGAGATCATTGATTAACAGTATAGGGTGGAGGCACGATCTGGAGTCATGGAGTCACTGACTCACCCAGCCTGGTCCTCCAGACCGAGCATGGCTCAGGCCAGGTGCTCTGTTGGGGCCCATTATGTCGTTTCAGTCTCTCAGTCTCTGCCATCACTTTATAACGTGCAAAGGCCTTTTTCACACATTTTACCAGGGCCCCGGGCATGCTGGGCAAGCCTCCACCACTGAGCTGTGTCCCCAGTCCCCTAATAACCTTCTGACACAGTAAGGACAAGTGTTTTCACTTTTGGATGTGGAAAGCAAGGAGGAACTGAGTGACTTCCCCGCCCCTAATGCTCGGGTGAGCGCGAGGCCGAGCCAGGGTTTAGAGCAGCGTCTTTCCCTGCTGAGCCGGCCAATGCCTCCTCCTGCAGCTTACCTTGCCTTCCTGATCACCGCCTGCCTGCTGAACTTCCAGAGGGCCCTGGCGCTGCTGGTCATCACCTGTGTGGTTCTCGTCTTTCTGACCTACGGTCTGCTGAAGAGGCTTCTGGGGCCCAGGCTGAGGAGGTGTGGGAAGTTTCAAGGTCATTCTCGACTGAGCCTCTGGCTGAAAAGGTGAGTGAGCCCTCAGCCTCTGGCCTCCTAGAGGAAAGTGTCCCGCTCTGCTTGTCCCCTGGAGCCCTGGGCAGAGATGTTTGTTGGCTTCAAAAAGCATGGCCAGCTCTGGCATTTTGCCAGTTTTTGTGATGCAAAGGTAACTGAGGGCTAAAGCCAGGCTGGTGAGAGTTTTCTATATTCAAGAGCCTGGCCACTAAGCACAGAGGCCTTTCCATGATGTCTTATTAGGTGGATCACCTGGGGCTAGCTTATCAGCCAGCTGCAGAGATCACAGATGCCTGGGGACATCCCTGGAGCCCAGTTCAACAGGCTAGGTTGGGCCATGTGCCAACACTTTAAATTAGCCCCCAGGGGATTCTGATATAATTAGCCATGTCTCTGAATTTGGTGTTTAATCCCTGGAGTCCATGGTGGAAAGAGAGAACTCCCAAAAGTTGTCCTTTGACTTCCACATGCATGTACACACACACACACACACACACACACACACATGCACACACACTAGTAATAAATAATTTTTAATAAAACATTATTTTAATAGTCCTAGAGCTTAAGAAATGGCTTGGTGGTTAAAAACATTACCATTCTTGCAGAGGACCCTTGTTTAGTTCCCAGCACCCACACTGGATGGTTTACAATAGCCTGTAACTCCAGCTCCAGGGGATCCACTACTCCGGCCTCAGCAGACACCTATATACTCATATGCACATACCCACCTCCCCCACATATATACACAATTAAAAATAAAACAAATCTTTAAAAATTATGTTTTGGAAACCACAGAGACACCATCAAGAGGAGAGGGAAGTTAGGAAAAAGAGTAGGAGATCCCCTGCCACTCTTTTCTGTGACTATGACTAAAAACTACAGACAGAGATATTTATAAAGAAGAAAGGTTTACCTTTGGCTCACAGTTCCGAAGTCTGAGAATTCCAAGAGGTTGGCATTGGCATTTGTTTGGCCTTATGCTTCAGCTCACTGCAGCAGAAGGGTAAGCAAAAGCCCCTGGGAGAGCAGAAACAGCAGAGGCCACCTTGATTTATACTACCTGCCTGCTACCCACAGTAACTAATCCAGACCCGTGGAGTGACAGTTCACTCGTGTCCCCTACGATTAGCCTGTTTCTGCAGGAGAGAACCTGATCATTTCTCAAAGGACTCTCCTTCCAGCACAGTGACAATTAATTGCACCATGAAAAGCCAGACACGGTGGTGAGCACCTATAATCCCAGCACTTGAGCTGGAAGCAGGGGGATGGCAAGTTTGAGGCCAGCTTAGTCTATACGAGACTCTGTCTCAAAACAAAACAAATGCAACATGAGTTTTGATGGGAAAAACCACACCCAAGCCATAGCATCCCTGCCTGGCCCACCCCAAACCCTGTGCTTCTCACACACACAACGTGGCTTCCTGTCTCAACCATCCAGAGTCTTTACTTGGTCGGACATGGACTGGAGAGGCCAGAGTCCAAAGTCTCATCTGAGGGTAAGGGCAAACTCCTCTTAGCCGTGAGCCTGTACATCAGAACAGGTGTTACCTTCCTAAATACAGCAGAAGAGAGGACACGAGTCCAAAAGGGGGAGCGAGACAGGAAGACAGGGCAACAGGACCCAAGCAAGTTTGAAGTCCAAGAAGGCAAGACCCTAATTTTTTATTTCATTTTATTTTATTTATTTATTTTTGGTTTTTCAAGACAGGGTTTCTCTGTATAGTTTTGGTGCCTGTCCTGGAACTCACTCTGTAGCCCAGGCTGGCCTCAAACTCACAGAGACCCACCTGGCTCTGTCTCCTGAGTGCTGGGATTAAAGATGTGTGCCACCACTGCCCGGCAAGACCTTAATTTAAAAAAAAAATCTATCTTGTTATATTTGTTATCGTGTGCATGCGCATGATTGTTGTGGGTGGGCATGGATGTATGTGGAGGTCAGAAGACAACTTTTGGGAGTTGGTTTTCTCTTTCCACCATGGGGGGTTGAATTCAGGTCATCAGGATGGTGTGGCAAGTGATTTTATCCGCTGAACCATCTTGCCAGCTCAAGAGCACAGGCCTCTACACCCACATTCCCTAGACTGCTTCCAGCATTCTTTGCAGTCTACTGGAAGAAGTCAGGCCCTATAGTTCTTGCATCCTGCATATCTGCAGGAGCAGCACCATGTGCACCACTTGAATTCAGCCAAAGATTATTTGTGCCTTCTACAGTGATGGCATATTAAACTGGAAATGAAGCGGTTGCCAAGAGAGAAAGCTCCAGAGAGCTACAGTGTTTCTTGGCACATCCAGCTGAGTTCTGATTAGTGAATGCCTCTGAAACTATCTCAAAGACTCACCCAAAAGGATGAGAGGCTATTGGGTCTGGAATTACCGAGAGCTAAGAAGAGGGTCTGTTTCCAACCATCAGAATAAAGAACCTGTAACCCACAGGGCATTGTGTAGAGTACTAGGAAGAGTCACTCTTTCCCATGTGTGTGAAATGCTAAGGCTGATGGCTTCTTATCTCTCTCTCTCCTGTAGAGGTCTAGGCCTTGCTGCTGCCCTAGGTCTGATCTTGTGGCTATCTCTGGACACCTCCCAGCGGCCCGAACAGCTGGTGTCCTTTGCGGGGATCTGTGTGTTCCTTGCCCTTCTCTTCGCTGGCTCCAAGCATCACCGTGCTGTGAGTGTTCAGCTGGCTACCTAGGCTGGAAGCCAGTGGATGCTCTCTGTGGGCTGGGGGTGGGGCTGGGGGGAGATGGATGCTCCTGTTGGGAGAACACCTGAGGCTCAGCTGGGGAAGAGCAATGTGCGCTGGGACAAGTTCCCTATGCAGCTGTTGAGGGACATATTGGGCCTGGAGACCCTAAGTGGAAAGATATCTAAGAAGTCCTTGAGTCCCCCAGGGAACAGGGGGCTCTCTGGGGAGGACTGCTGATATCTCTCCAAACTCACAGACCACTGGGGTTGTTTATTTCCTTAGTGACATGTTCCTTAGGTCTGTGGGCTCAGGAACCACCCCACCCCAGAAAATAGGGGACCCGAGAGCTTCTGGTTCTGTGGGAGAATCCCAGAGTATCCTGAAATCATTAGCCTACAATAGTGATTCCTGAGGTCTGCTTCCCAGACCAGGGGCCACAGCATCTCCTTGGAACATACTAGAAATGCTAAATCTTAGGTCTGACTCACCTATTGAGCTAGAAACTCTGGAGTGAGGCGGCCCTCCAGCACAAAGTGTCCTGTGCACGAGGGAAGTTCCTGCTGTACTGGGTGGATGGGCTCTTCTCTCACTGTCTCCATAGCTAAGCAACCATGCTCCAGAATCAGGACCCCTGTACGCTTCAGAGCATGGCTGCACACGTGTCTGAGGGAAGTTTCAAGGAGTCATTCTGTGCTGAGTGGGAAAAGCAGCCCTAGGGCCTGGGCTCTCCTCTGTCACATGGGCCATCAAGAGACCTGAGGTCAGGGGCCTGAGAGCCCATGGAGGGTAGATGGTGAGGGTCGAGGCAGACAGGAGTCATGCACTGAGCTGGAGAGGAGCTGGGCCTGGGCAGGCTCATGTCTATATTCCTAAGGCCATCATGGTCTGAGAACCAAATGCTCTGTCATGCTTGAGACCAAGCAAACGGCACAAGAGTCTGTAAAATTACTTCCCACTTTCTAGGGGTGAAGACATCTTTAAGGAATCCTGAAAAGAAAGTTTTTGGGTTAATTGTCAAGTCCTGTATCATTTGTCCAGTCGCTGCATAATGAGAAAGTACAGGGCTTGTTTCAAGTCCTTGTTCAAGTAGTCTGTCAGGCTGGATCATCTCAGCTAGCCATCTCAAAATTGTCCTTAGTAGTTTGTAGTCCAGAGTCAATCTTTCCGTGGTGTCAATCAGCTTAATGACTTTACCATAGTCGATGTGGAATCATCTTTGTGGGATCCTGTTATCCTTTTGAAGATTTCAAAGTCGCTGTTAGGCGTGGTCATGGTTCCCTGCAGACATTTTTTTTTTTCATTTTTTTTTTTGTGCCTCCCCTGTGGTTTGGAGCAAACACAGTCTGATAAATGTCTGTCTCTTGGAACCATGAACGTTCTTCCCTAGAAGAGAAAATCTTCACAGCAATTTCTCCCCACCATTTGTCTTGCCAAACTTTTCCAAACTGACCTTTGTCGATGCTTTCTTGTAACACGATGGTCCTGGCAATTCTTCTCTGAACAAGTAAACCCTTTGTCCCAGGTAGCAGCATCACCGCAGTCACCAACATGATGAGAAGGAGCCAGCAACTCAAAGCAGTGGCCTCTGCCTCCACGGTCCCACCACTGTTTGTGGCTCGGCCCCTGCCGAAGCTTCTCCTTAGCAAGCCTCCTAGGCCGACCTCAATAGAGTAGAATACTGTACTGCTTGTGTCTCATCTGCTGCCAAGAGCCTGGCCTAGTCTGAATCTGTGTGACTGTCAGGAGCAGGTCCAGTGCTAGGCTGGACCCAGGCAGCTGCAGGCAGGACAAAGCTCGTGGTGTCCTCCCCCCTCCCCCCTCCCCCTCCCCCTACTCCCCCCACCCCTACCCCGACCCCCCACCGTGGACCTGTGAATCCCCCAAGCATCTGAGCTCACTGGGACCTTTCTGTTGACTGGCAGGTGTCATGGCGGACTGTGTCCTGGGGCCTTGGGCTGCAGTTTGTGCTGGGTCTCTTTGTCATCAGAACAGAACCAGGATTTGTTGCGTTCCAGTGGCTCGGTGATCAGATCCAGGTGTGTATGTTGGACCCTGCTTCCCAAGAGTTGGGGAGAGGCCACTTGATTCAGGGGAAGATAAGTGTGGAGGTCGCAGAGATGGTGTGGGACCAGCAAAACTAGGGCCCCAGAGCTGGGGTGAGGATGGAGTGGGGGGTGGGGGTTGGGGGTTGGGGGGCTGGCCAGGAGCTCGCAGGAGCCACCAGCAGGGAAGCCAGCCATTCTCATCCTTTCAGAGGCTGGGTCTGGTGTGAACGGATTCCCAGATGGTGAGGGTCTCAGGGTGTGCAGATGCCAGGTCATGTGACCTGTGTTGCTTTTCAGTGGCTTAGGATGTACATGAGTTCAAATTGCTAACAGCAGAAGTTACCCACCTGGCACTTGGATTTAGAAAGAATGTTTACTGAAGTCATACTTGGTTTTGTTTTCTTTTTTTCAGCTGCCCCCACACCTGGTTTTTCAAAGCTATGGATTCTGGGGATCCACACTTAGGTCCTTGTTCCACGAAGCCGGCACTGTTCCAATGGGGCTATCCCCTCAAACTTCACGGCTGCTTGTTTGCTTATTTTACTTTTTGAGACAGTCTCACTGTATAGCCCAGGCTGACCTTGAACACCTGGCAGTCCCCCTGCCTCTGTTTCCCAAGTGAGATTACAGGCACGAACTAGCTCTTGAAGTTATAAGTCTGTTTTGTTTTGACAGTGTCTCGTGTAGTCAGGTTAATGTCAAACTCACCATGATAAACTATATGTAACAAAGTTTACAGCTTTGACTCTTTTTTGTTTGTTTGTTTTGGTTTGGTTTTTTGAGACAGGGTTTCCCTGTGTAGCTTTGTGCCTTTCCTGGAGCTCACTCTGTAGCCCAGGCTGGCCTCGAACTCACAGAGATCCGCCTGGCTCTGCCTCCTGAGTGCTGGGATTAAAGGCGTGCGCCACCGCCGCCCGGCCAGCTTTGACTCTTGTAGGTCTTATTAAATAATGCAGCTGTTGGAGACTGCACACAGGAACTGTGTCCCAGAGCTGGTACATCTTAAGGCAGGAAGGCCTGTGGCTACAGTACCCTTCTTTCATCGGGGCTGGACCTACTCGCTCCAGCCCGGCTTTCTGGCCCTGGTTGCCCCTCCTCTCTTCCAAGTCCCACTCTCTGTCTTTGTGTCTCCTCTAGGTCTTCCTGAGCTACACCGTGGCCGGCTCCAGCTTTGTCTTCGGGGAGGCTCTGGTCAAGGATGTCTTTGCCTTTCAGGTTAGTTGAGTCTTGCTCCAGCAGGGGTTGGCAGCTGAGCTCAGGTCCCAGCCAGGGGAGACAGCTGAGCTGAGAGGAGCTGAGCTCAGGTCCATAAGGGTTCCAGTGGGCACAGCTGGTCCCTAGGATGTTAATGAAGCCAGAGTTCAGGGTGGGGAAGGACCCAGCAACCTGTTTGGTATTTGTGCTACATTTTGTTAAATGTGGGCAAGTCTGCTATTTCTGTGTTATTTGTCTTAAACGCTAATCACAGAACTGCTAGAAGGCTGAGGGCAAGAAGTGGGGACTGAGAGGCAGCTCCCAGCTTGCTGCAGGGACACTGGTTCCATAAATGCAGTTTCCTGTGAGACCCCTCCTTCACCATCCTTCACAGCTAGCCTCCTCCTCAGTGGCCTCTGGGTTCTTATTCCAGTCAGAGGCTGCAGCTCCCTCCCTCTCTCCTCCCTCTTCCTTCCCCCTCTTCCCCTCTCTCTCTTCTGCTCTCTCAACATTTTATTGTACATCTACAGTCATGCAAAATATTACAGGAGAAATTAAGATTAAAGTTACCCTTCTGTTTTAATAACTCCATTGTCTCGGCCGGTCGGTGGTGGCGCATGCCTTTAATCCCAGCACTCGGGAGGCAGAGGCAGGCGGATCTCTGTGAGTTCGAGGCCAGCCTGGTCTACAGAGCGAGATCCAGGACAGGCACCAAAAACTACACAGAGAAACCTTGTCTCGAAAAAACAAAAAACAAAAAACAAAAAACAAAAAACAAAAAACAAACAAAAACTCCATTGTCTCATGGCAGAGCCCAGACCTAGTTCAAAACAGAGCAGCTCATGCTGGAGACACTGCTGATGTGCCCCCCTCCCCCCTCCCCACCCGCTGTTCTGGATGGAGCTGTGATTATATTTCTTTTCTCTCCGGTAACCTGGCCAAGCCTCTGAAATGCCTTGGTTAGTGAGTACTTGAGCACAGTCCTCTTTAGTATAGTCTGCTTTACAGCCAAACTGTCTAGAGACCCTGAAGCTCACTCCAGACGCATTTCCAAAAGCCAGGCGGAGTGAGTGACAGACTGGCCCCGGTTTTCTGCCTCTGATGCCATAGTGACAAGGAGATGAATCACTGTTGCCTGTCCAGACCACTAAACCCATGGAGCGGGTGCACAGACCATGTTGGTAGGTTCTGAAGTTTCTGCCTTTAATTCTTACTTAGATCGCTCTTCCCAGAGCCTCTCTACTCTGCTGGGGATGTTGGACCCAGGGTGCTTCTAGCCTCAACACTAGACTTGTAGGCTCGTGTAGAGCCAAACGAAGTCAAGGCCTTTCTTCTGGGCCTGAACCCTGACCTCTTACCAGCTTTCTTTGGAGCTCAGTGTCTGTTGTGCCAGTGACCCTTTGAGGAAGATCCAGCCTGTCCAAAGAGTTTGAATGATGCCAGTGCCACCAGGAAAGGGAGGGTCCCAGGTTCCTAGAGACTGCCTGACCCTGGGCAGATTTGCCCTGGAGATCCATTATGTGAGATATTGGGAAGAGCAGCCTTGGCCATCCACAAGCTCACCTGAATACCATTCCCACAGGGTGTGAGGACTGTTCTCCTCACATCTGCATAACCAAGTAGGGGCACCCAAAGTTCCAGGGGAAAGAGGTGAAGATCCGCTGCAGGTCACTTCTCAAAGGCTTCTCATGGTAGAGCCCTAACAGCTTCTCAGCTGCAAACAACATGTGATGGCCCTACCTCCAGTGTGCCGGCTTCCAGTGCCCGAGGCAGATGCAGAGCCTGTAAGAGAGAACTTGTCACTAGGGACGCTGAGTGAGACGCCCGAAGATGTAGAAGAGCTCCAGGACACAGAGGATTGGGAGGTCCTGGAGCTGGAAGCAGGAAGATGAAGTAGTGTGGGTAAAGGCTTGAGGAGAAGCTGGGGGGAAGCTGGGGGAAAGCACAGGGCCAGCCTCAGTTTGAGGCATGCAAACGTCTGGAAGGGGGGCTAGAGATGGTCTATGAGTTCAGTGGGACTCTGGCTTGAAGGGTCTTAATGCCAAGCTGAGGCATCTGGGATCTTCTGTTGAGACAGGGCCTGGATGCAGTCCAAACTGGTGTCAAACTTGTGATCCTCCTGAGTTCTGGGATTACAGGCATGTGCCACCACGTGTGCCCAGCATCTGGGTTTTCTCCATGAGTTGAGGAACCACGGAAGAGTTCTGAGCAATCCCAACTCCATCAATGGTTGGTTAACATGTCAACAGCGGATAGGAAAGACAGTAGGCAGGATGCTGGTGTGTGTGTGCTGGGAAGAGGCCCAGCAAAGAAAATGTGTTATAGCCTAGGATTGCCAGGGTAGGGACAACAGACAGCTGCGTGTCATTTATCCCTCAATTCCACGCTGCTGTCCCAATAATATTTACCATTTGAGGCCAAGACTTCGTCTTACTTTGCATCCTCCATTCAGCCTTAAGCCTCGCAAAGCCATGTCCAGGGACTCTGCTGTTTGCTGAATGAGTGAAGTAAACAAGTGATGAATCTGGAATGGTCCTGGGACGTCCCTTTGTGCTCGATAGGATCCATGTCCCAGTGACTGTATGGCCCTGGAGTCATTTCCCTGTGGTCTAACACAAGGGCTGAACTACCTTTGTTTGTTTGTTTGTTTGTTTTTCAAGACAGGGTTTCTCTGTAGCCCTGGCTATCCTGGAACTCTCTCTGTAGACCAGACTGGCCTCAGACTCTCAGAGATCTGCCTGCCTCTGCCTCCTGAGTGCTGGGATAGGGTCTCATGTAGCCCAGGTTGGCCTTGACATCATCACAGAGCTGAGTATGAACTTAAATTCATGATCTTCTACTGTCCCTGTGAAGTGCTGGGATCACAGGCATGCAACACCATGCCAGATTCAAGGGCCCTCCTCTCTAGCTCCTGCAGCAAGGCCCAAGGCTTCTTATCCCTCAAGGGCCGACCGCAGACTCTGAAGCGATTCAGGGTTATTACAAACCACTTTGTCCCACTCAATGCCGGATGTTCTAGTGGAAGAGAACAGAAAAGCTTGGCGGTTGGGGCAAGGGGAGAAAGTCCTAATAACTGCTACAACTTACAAAGAGAAGATGTGGCCAGACTATGTAATTTCAGTCTCACACTAACACTTCAGAGAAAATACCATTATCCCCTTTATAGATGAGAGGCCTGAGGCTCAGAGTGGCGGTCGCTTGTGCCAAGTCACAGGCCCATGAGTTCAAAAGGGAGCCTCAGCCCAATGTTCTTGCTTTTTAGTTTCTGTGCCCTGACATTAGAGCCCTTTTCTTTTGTTTTTTTTTTT
>CABHPH010134126.1:524-49702 GCA_902168325.1 Peromyscus nudipes | reverse complement strand
AGGGAGTGACAGAGGAGATTTACACCCACTTTGTATGGCTCTTTTTTTTTAGCTAAGGGAGTCAATAATTGGAGCTCTTCAAAGTTTCTTTCCAGAAACATCCAGCTGAATTCACTGTCTTGAATAATTGCCTTCCCAGAAATTATTTGAATCCTGGCGATCCTTATCTTTGGCAATTTCTTGCAACCAAGGGTTAAGAAGAAAAACTTTCAATATGATGAGTGCAGCAAAGAAGACTCATTTCTTTGTGGAAGTATCTGGAAGAGGGAGGTGCAGTCGGGCTTGGCTATGCAATAGATTTCTTACTAGGGAGGGTTACCTTTCTCCACTTTCTCCAATGGTTTCCCTGAGTCTTTAGTTATTCAGCCACAATGTGTAAACTGACTTGGAGCTTTTCTCTACCAACTGCCTGGTCCCAAATAAACACACAGAAGCTTATATTAATTACTAAATGCTCAGTCAGATGTTCATACTTATTGTTAAGTAGTTCTTTCTTTTAAATTAACCCATATCTATTAATCTATGTATTGCCACATGGTCCAAGGCTTTACCATTCACTGGCATCTTGCTTCTTGGGCAGCTGGCTCATGTCTCTCTGGACTCTGCCCTCCTTCATTGCAGTACCCAATTGATTGTCCTGCCTAATTTTATCCTGCCTTGCTATTGACCTAATAGCTTTATTATTAACCAATGAGAGTAATATATATTCACAGCATACAGAAGGATCAATCCACAGCAACAATGCCCTTAGGATACAAAGGAGACAAGGCACATACCTCTGCCCTTACTGGAGGCCTGTGCTCCCAGGGTGATGCTGATGCTCTGTGGATGCTGATCATACTGGTACATCAAGCAGCTAAAGATGCTCTCATCCGATATGGCTTCTACCTGCAATGTGTGCTTTAGAGAGTATGTCCCATCAGAGTTTCTGGTGACCTGAGAGAGCTCAGGAGTCAGGATGTTGTGCCCATTCTTAGCCCAGGTGAGTTGCACATTTTGGGGGTAGAAGTGGTTTACATGGCAAGTCAAGTTCACTCTTTGGTGCCCATGATCCCGAATCTCCAGGGGCTCCGTGGTGATCTTCAGTGTGGGGATAACTAGACAGGTACAATAAATGAACAGAGATGAAATCTTGGTACTGTCTTATTTCCCTGTCCCAAGGCCTCTCAGTCATTTAGATAAGATTCGACTAACTTGTGGCAGGGTCCCAAGAATTCCAAGATGACCTTGAACTCACTAGATAGCCAGGGATGATCTTGAGGTCCTGATCCTTCTGCCTGCACTAAGCCATCTCTTCAGCCCTTCTTTTTTTTTCTTCTTATAATCCAGCCAGTTGAATTTGTGCTGCCTATATGTTCATGGGTTTGAGACACTGGAGCATGCTTGACCTACTAGGGCCACACCCTTGGGGAAACCTCACTCTCATTTCTTCAGAAACTATAACCTGTCAGGAGGTCCACAGCTAGAGGGCAAGGGTCCATGAAGACCTCCATTTCATGATGGAATGTCAAGTGGTTTAATCTTGTGCAATTCTTGTACAGGTGTTGTGAGTTCACAAGTGAAGAGAGTCACAAGTTCACTCTCTTTTGAAATAAACAACTTTGTATATGTTTCATGTAAGACAAATAGGGACATGTATAAATGTTCATGAAACATAGCTGGAAACACATAGGTATCTAATCTGGTCAGAGTTAAATATTCCATATCGTGACATCGTGACATATAATTATAGGAGTTATTGAAGTTAATTGGACCACAAGAACATGGACTCTATAATCACAACCCCTACAATAGTGCCTTGCACACAGTAGCTGTTCATTGTTTATTGGGCGAATAATATTTTACACAATGCCAGAGATTTCCCAGAACTCCGGATCCTATGCATAGAAGACAAGTACTCCAAGACTGAAGTATATCCTCAGCCCCATTTTTCACTTATTTCATTTGATTTCACTAAGTTGTCCAGGCTGGCCTTGATCTCAATCTTAACCCTGACAAGACTGGAACTAATTATATCCCTATCTGTTCCCCAAGTTAGCTGAAGTTACATGCTATATATCACAGACTCCAGATAATAATAATATTTAGAAAGTTTTAAACATTAGCAATGATATAAATAGGACAAATATGTTTAGAGAGATATGCTAGGTCCATACAATAGCAAGTTAAACATTCTTAAAGAACTTACAGTGTGTTAGGCATGCTTCTTGGTGTTCTAGAATAACCCTGGTTTAATCGTGAGAGGAAACTTAAAAAATAGGTGTTGCTTTTATTCCAAATTTTTAGAGAAACTGAGACACAGAATATTTAAGACACATGGCCAAGATTAAGCAGCCTATCAAATGATGCAGTTAAGAACAAAGTCCAGCTGTCCAGCCAAGGGAACCTGTACTTTTAATCCATATTCATGTGTTCAAGGCTGGCAGTATTCAATTTCTATTCCCTATATGTAAAATGGGGCTTTTGGCAAAACCTCATGCTACCAGTGTGGCCCCACCACATATATCAGTGATCACTCACCTAGGAGCACTTGAGAAAGATTGATGGTCATTTTTAGGGGTTCATCAAGGTCCGCATGGGTGACTTCACAGGTGATCTGAGAAAAGATATCTTGTTTGGCCAATGTAACTGATGACTTGCTTGTGACATAGTAAACGTCTTTGCTGATAGGCACCACTTGTGGGGCCAAAGCTGGATGTCTATCATTGTTCTTAAACCAGTTAACACTTAGGTTCCTGGAGCTGAAAAGGCCAGTGGTGCAGGTAAAAGTCACTGAATTTGAAGTGGCTGTCCTCTGTTCTGGGCCCTTTAGAGAGATGAAAGGCTTCCCAGCTTAAAAAAAACAAAAAACAAACAAACAAATAAAAACCAGTTGTTACTACCTTCTCAACATTGGAAGAACCAATATACAACAGTATGTGAACCCTACAAAGACCTGTCCCATGAGTAATGAAAACTGTCCTTTCTCCTGAGGTCACTCTTTCAGAGATTTAGAGCAATGACTCACTCAAGTTAAAACGCAGTCCCCTGCCCCATGCTCAACGGAGAATATACTGCCCATGATATCTGACTTTGAGGAGAATGCAAATGGGCCATAATGAGCAAAGAGCAAATAAAATATGACTACTATGGGGGAATGAATGTCCTCAGGAAACTGAACATGTACAGAGATAGAAGAATGAGGATTCATTCTAAAAGGGTGGTCAAAAAGGACATTTTGAGCTAAAACAAAAAATTGTGTATAGTCTTGGTGCATGAAGTTAACCCCTGTACCCAGGAGGCAGAGGCAGGCGGATCTCTGTGAGTTCAAGGCCAGCCTGGTCTACAGAGAGAGTTCCGGGATAGCCAGTACTGTTACACAGAGAAACCCTGTCTCAAAAAACCAACAAAAGAGAACAAAAATAGCACAACTGAGGAATGAATAAAATCCGTCTATGGAAGAGGACACAGAAATGTCAGATGGGCCTGAGGAGAGAGAGTGCACATGCTTGGGCACAAGCCAAAGAAATCGACCATATGACCCAGCTGTAATGCTCTTTGGCTGCCTCAGGCAGTAAGACTTCAGGAGGCTTAAGAAAACAGGTGTACTACAAGACTGCAACATTGCTATCCACATGTGCAGACCTAATTCTGTAGCTTGTGCAGTCTTTCACTCCTGGGTTTCTCTGATTAACACTTACTCCTGCATTGTGCCCATTCTCACAGGTTTAATTCTGGATATGCAGCCTGTGCATCACCTTTGCAGACTCAATTCCTCACACACATGCCACACACCGAATACTAGCTTCAGGAATACACCTCACATATCCTTTTGTCTAGTGCACCCTCTGACCCTCACCTGTCCAGTATTATGTCTATACTCACAGGCATGTCTCTGGACACTTACCTCACATACAGCCATTGCATACTGAGTTCCCCTGACCCATACCAACCCTGCATCCTCTCCACATTCCCAAACCTAATTCTAAATGAGCTGATCATACACCAGATATTCCCATCCTGCCTCCATTTATTCAGTCCCTGCACTGACCCAATCTAATGCAACCTAGAATCTCACAACAGACACACACCAAAGCAAGAAGTCCACATGCCCAGGATACATCACAAAAACACGTAAAAATATGAAAGGACAAGAAAGTATGTCTCTCTCTCCAAACCCACCATCCCCACATAAATGCTCTCCAAGGTGAATCACATAGTTGAATCCCAGAACACAGAACTTAAAAGAACAATCATAAACTTTATCAAATAAATCATGAAACTTAAGGAAGACACAAAATCACAGCTCAATGAATTTGAAGAGGAAAACAATAAATGCACAAGAAAATATCTGTAGCTGAATGAAATGAGGAAGAAACCCAGAATTCAGTAAAGAAATATTGAAGAGAACTCAGATTGTAACAAAGATAGAATTGAATAATCAATAACACAACTAGAAAACTCGGGGAAAGCCTTACAAATAGGATGGATCAAGTAGAAGATAAAATATCATGTCTTGGAGGTAAAGTAGAAAAATTAGAACACTCAATCAAATAATAATTATAAAAATTTAAAGCATATAAAAGGATCATTCAGAAAATATGGAACAACATAAAAAGACCAGCTCTTCTAATCATGGAAACAGATGAAGGCGAAGAATTCAAGTCAATAGCCAAGACTACATCTTCAACAAGACCACAGGAGAAAACATCCCCAAACTCAGGGAAGACACAACCACATAGATACAAGAACACACAGTCCAGCAAATAGACAAGACCAGAAACAAAACTCCCCATGCGTGTTATAGTTAAAACATCAAATATACTGAACAAAGAAAGGGTACAAAAAGCAGAAAGAGAAACATCCCGACTCATGTATGAAGGAAACCCCATCATATTAACTGCTCATATCTCAGTGGAAAATTCAAAAGCCTGGAGCAATGCTCTTCAACTTCTAAAGGACCACAAATGCCAATCTAGATTGGCATCTGTACCCAGAAAATCTACCTGCAATGGAAAGAAAGCCTCTCCATCATGAAACAAGCTAAAATAATTCATGTCCATCAAAACAGCCCCGGAGAACACTGGGAGCAAGACTTCAACAGAAGAGAGGAATAAGCAACGCCATGCGACTCTAGATGGAGGACAAGGGACCCTACAATTACCCCCTACCCCGACCAGAATGGCTAAGATCAGGAAAAGAACTGACAACAAAGGCAGATGAGAACGTGGGGAAAGGGAAACCCTTAGTCACTGTTGATGGAATTGCAAACTTTGTTGTTCCTCAAAATCAGTGGAGAAAAGAACCTTGTGGGGGAATTCTCAAGAAGCTAAAAATAAATCTGCTCTATGACCAGCACTACCGCTCTTTGGCATATGCCCAAAGGATTCAACATCCTACCCCACAGATACATGCTCAACCAGGTTCAGTTTTGCTCTAGGCCCATAGTTAGGAACTGAGAACAACCTAAAGTTGGGAGCACAGTCCATCCAAGGATGTTTCATTCAGCCTCATGCAGTCAAGCCTGTGACAAAACACTCATTACTCCTAACATAGGGTCTCTCCCCTGGAGTAAAAAAGGTTGCCCTTCTCCTGGGGACAGTTTTTGGAGATTCTGAGCAATGGTTTACTTGTCATGCTGTTTGCCCTTGCACCCCTACTGTGCTCAGACTGTGAGTTATATTCTAGGGTTCCAGCGACAAGAACCCTCCTTTCAAAGTCAAGTTGTAAGAGGAAGACAAGCAGTCCTGTAGTGACACAGGAAGACAGATGGTAGAGAGCTTTCCCCAGGCTATGATACCTTCCCCATGGCACCTGAGGGATTAGAAATCACGTCCAGGTATGGGGGTTCATTTCACCCACAAACCTACTCTGGGAGGATAGGATTGTTGCCTCTGCTTCCTGGGGGAGCAGAGACTCAGAGAGCTTTAGGAACTTGCTCCAAGTCACATAGTCTGTCAGTGACTAAGAAAGGTTTAGCAGGTCCGTCTGACATTGGATCCAAGATTCATTACTTGGGTTTATTCCTCTCTCTCTCTCTCTCTCTCTCTCTCTCTCTCTCTCTCCCTTTCTCTGTCTCTGTCTCTTTCTCTCCCCTCTCTATCACTATCCCTCTGTCCTTCTCTCCTCCCTCCTTCTCCCTTCCCCCCCTCTTTTTTTTTTGAGACAGGATTTCTCTGTGTAGTTTTGGTGCCTGTCCTGGATCTCGCTCTGTAGACCAGGCTGGCCTCGAACTTACAGAGATCCACCTGGCTCTGTCTCCTGAGTGCTGGGATTAAAGGCATGCACCACCACTGCCCGGCTCTCTCTCTCTTCATATATATATACACATACTTCTAGACCTGATAGCCATGAGGTCCAGAGCTGACATCACAGAACCCAGGCTCCTTCCTTACCACCAGGCACCCAGCCCCCCACCTCTATGTCACATGTTCTTCCTCTGATCCCTGAATCCCAATACCTCCCTGTCCCTAAAAGGGTCTACAGTATGGAAAAGGTGCACACAGCCCAGGAAAGTATTTTGGGACTCAGCTCCTGTCTAGAACAGGATTTTGCCACCTCTGAATGCTGCCTTGTGTGTTCTGAGTCTCCATGGCCAAGACTCACCTGTAAATGCCAGCAGAAGTGTTGGCAGAAGAGGCCCCAGGACCAGAGCCTTCCAAAGTGTAGAAGCCATGGTCAGAATGTGCTGGGTGACAAGCCTGGATGAAGCTCTTCATGAGCCCAGGAGCCTCTGGCTGGTCTCTTCCCAACCTCGGCTGTCTTGTATATCTTTGTTGCCCACGCTTAGCAGAACGTGGACAGAAATTTGAGCCACAGTGAGGGAAGTGGTCATTGTGGCTAAGGTCTCTGTCCATCCCCCAAGACCACAGCCACAGAAAGTTTACCATGTTGCCTAGGTTCTGGTTTTCTGGAACCCCATAAGCCAGCCTAGGGAGGAACAGAGCTCACCCCCAACTTCTAGCCACAGGGCTAGTCTCTAATGCACTGAGCCTTAGACACCCCCTTCCTGAAGGGACCAACACGTTCAACAGACATCACTGCCACTCAGAGTCTACTCTATTACAGCCCTAGGACAACTTCTGGAAATGTAGAATGGATGCTGAGTCCCAGAAAGGCAGGTACAGTGAACTTTGTGAGTACAACCAGACACAAGGAAGATAGAACGTACTTTAAAACCCACCCCTTGGTCTCCACTCAACTGGGCTCCAAATGTTGCCTGGGCATTTCTTGTCACCAAGCTACAGAAAAATGAACCCAAGACATAGCAGCGTGTTTCTCTGACCTGATAGGGAAAACCTCTCCCCTGGGTTTCTCACTATCCCTTACTCTGCTGTGTTTGACTTCTCAGTTGTTCACTTGGACATATGGTCTGGTTTGTTGTTTTGATGGCTGTAGATGTAACCAACCGTCTTATTAAATAAGAAACACAGAGCCAATGTAAAGATGAAAGCCCAAGAGGTCAGAGCTAAGAGTCTTACCACTTTCCGCCAGCTAGCCTCTCCCGCCAAGAGACCTCTCCGAAAAAGGACTACTTCCTGTGCGTTCACCTTTAAATAAGAGTTCTGTTCTGCCTTCTCATTGGTTGTAAACCCAACTACGTGACTGCCTCGTCACTGCCTGTCTGTACAGACCTCCAGGTCTTCTATGGTTGGTATTGAGATTAAGGGCGTGTGTCTCCGATGCTGGCTGTATCCTTGAACACACAGAGATCTACCTAGTTCTGCTTACCAAGTGCTGGGATTAAAGGCGTGCACCACCACCGCCCTGGCTTTCGCTATGGCTTGCTAATAGCTCTGACCCCTAGGCAACTTTATTTATTAACATACAAATAAAATCACATTTCAGTACAAATAGAATACCACTATAGATGGCTTTGGTTTGGTTTGTTTGTCATAGTAGGAACTGATGTAATGATTTTATGCACATTAAGTAATTATGCTATTACCAAGATACAACACCAACCTTAACTGATTTTTATCTTCTTCCCCTATGAAAAATAATTTGACATGAAAGACACTGCATATCCTGGGTGCATAGAAGAAATACCATAATAATAAGGAGACCCTTGGTGTCAGGTGTGTCCTCAGAAGTGATGATGAAGCAGGCCTGCCTTCTGTCCCCTCTCATACCACATCCCACTCCCCCCACATAGTGTCCACTCAGCTAATGTGGGAGGGGACTGAGTGGAATTATCAACCTGAGAGGGAAACCTTTATGGAAGTTTCTCCCTTTCTTCCAACAACCACCACTCAACTAAGCAGGGCACTCCAAGAAAGAGAACTCCCAGAGACCCAGGTGCTCCCAGGAGGAAGAAGTGGATCCTCTCTCTTCTGGTACAGGTTTACTGGACTATATCTTCCTGCCCTGTTGATCAGGGGGAGAAAGGAGGAAGTGAGAATAGGCAACCTAATGGGGAAATAAAATGGAAAGAGAGCAGCCTGCTTCCTCAGGGCAGAGTGATGGGGAGTGAGGGGGAGGGAGGTGGAGAAGCCTGTGTAAAGGAAGAACATATTCTGGGGTACTTGCTCCCCACAAGAGGTCCCAGAAGCAAAGATTCAGCATGGACTCCAAGGTTGGAGCAGAGGAGCTGAGTCAGATAACCTAATCCAGGCAGGATGACCAAGGACACAGACCCTTTAGGGATGAAGGTATGGGTCACTTCTCCAGGAAAAGAGCCAAGACTTGCTAAGGTGCTTGCTGAGCATGGAGGAAATGCAGAATGGGTAGTAGAGGAAAGTAATTATAAATACAAGCTAAGGCCACGTGATCAGTTGCAGACCTAGGATTATAATTGACATGAGTGTTTCTGCCACATTTTGCTAGGAATTCATTTGTACAGTTATTTCTGTTTTCTTTCAATTTCTTTATCATGTAATGCAGCATCAGTTAAGACAATATAGTGGTTCTCAAGTTTAAGTTTGAGATACTAAAAGAATGTCTCTCAAGAGACATTTCCCCCATTCTAAAATCTATAGTGTTTGTGATTGTACGAGGGATAGTTATATTAGACATAATTATGACCCGGTAAAACATATAATGTTTATCTTATTGTACATGGGATAGTTATACCATGTTAGTTATAGTTATTGTCTGGTGATTGTTATCATTTAGAAATTAAACATGACATAAGGAGATAGATTGTGTGTCAGCTTGACAAGGGGTGGACTTGTGATGGTTATTCTTGGTTGTCAAATTGAATACACCTGGAATTTACTTAAACCCAAGTGACTGAATTCACCTGTGAGGGGTTTTCCTTAATTAAATAATTGGAAGTGGGAAGACCATCTTTTAATCCAGATCTTTTGATGTGGGAAGATTCACCTTTGATCTTGGCCATACCTTCTGCTGGCAGCCTCCATAAAGATATGGAAGAAGGAAGCTTGCTCTCTTTACCTGCTTGCTGTCATTAGTGTTTGAGTTGGATCTCCACAACAACCCCTAGCACCCTGGCATCCTGATATCCAAAGAGTCTGGAATGTTTGGAAGGATTCTGGTGGAAGATCCACCTCAACTCCTCTCTCCATCTCTTTCCCTAAACCCGGCCCTTCAAAGCCTAAAGCAGCTCCTCCCCAAACCCTCCATTTCAAAGCCTGCCAAACATAGCTCATCCCCCAGAGAGGCACAAGACCACTTCCACAGGGTGTATAAGTGTCATCGCATAAAACAGACACATGGTTCTTCCAGTCTTATGTCTCCATCTCCTCTCTGTGGGCCAGGGAATCTCCCAGGAGTGCTTTACCTGTTAAACCTGGTCTTTCCAATTTGGTCTGATTCGGTTTGCTGTGTCAGCAGAGAGGCCTTCAAGAGCCTAAAACTTATCACCTGGCAAGTCCATTCCTTCACTGGCTTGGAGCCTACTTCTTCAGAATTCCAGCACATAATGAGACCAGCTGAGGCATCTAGCCTCGTGGACTGAACAATTACTGGATTCTTGAACCTTCTGTTGGTAGACAGAATGTGTGTGTGTGTGTGTATCATATATCTATCCATCCATCCATTCATGTCTGTCTATCTATCTATCTATCTATCTATCTATCTATCTATCTATCTATCTATCTATCTCTATATATCTAAATGCCCATGTTGTGAGGTAATTTACAAACTTAAGGAGACAAATGCATTTGATTATCTTAATTCACCAATTGTGAGAGGGACAGGTTTGGTGACTCTGTATATAAAACCTTTGACAATTTGTGGAAAAATAAGGAAAACAACAAATAAGGAGTAAAAACACCACTGAATACATTATAATTTCTGACCTCAGACTATAGCACATAGCTATAGTGATAAAGACAGCCTAGTACTGGCAAAAAAAAGTCAGGGAGATCAATAGAGAAGAATAGAAGGCCCGGGAATAAAAAGTAAAGGCAATGCCTACTTAATTTTTGACAAAGGAAGCAAAATTGTACATTGGAAAAAGGTAGTCTATTCAATAAATGATGCTGGCAAAACTTGATTTCTACCTGTAGAATTAAATTAGATTCTTATCTTTTACTTAGAAGAAAGATCAATTCAAAATAGATCAAAGACCTTAATTTAAAACCTGAGACTGAATTTTCCAGAAGAAAACATATTCAAGATCCTGGAGAGACAAGAACTTGTTGAGTAGACCGCTCACCACACAAGAACCAACCCCAAGTCTCAACAGTTGGGACTGCACGAACATAAAGGTTTTCTTCAGCAAAGGCAACAGTCGGCAGGCAAACAGCCCAAAGAGTGGAAGAAAATCTTTACCAACTGTACTTCAGACACTGGACAAAGATCCAGAATTTATAAAGAACTGCATAATTTAATACAAAGGAAACAAAACTGCCCATCAACAAATGGGCAAAAGAACTAAGTAGAAAGTTTTCAACAAAAGAGACACAAATGGCCAATAACTATTTATTAAAGTGTTACTATTTCTAGCCATTAGTAAAATGTAAATTAAAACTACTTGGAGCTACCGCCTCACTCCAGTGAGAGTGGCTGTCATCAACATATCTGACAACAAATGTTGGAGGGGATGTGGAGAGAAAGGACCCTAGTCACTGTTGACAGAGATACAAATTAATATAGCCATTGAGGAAATCAGTTTTGAGATTTCTCATAAAAAATTACAAATAGAACTACCATATGACCTAGGTATTTAACTCCTGGGTATATACCAGACAACATCACATCTTCCCACAGAGATATTTGCACTCATGGGTTATTGCTGGTTTATTCATTATAGCAAAGAATGGGAATCAACCTAGTTGTACATCAATAGTGAATGGATAATGAAAATTTGGGATACACACACACACACACACACACACACTCACACACACACCCTATATAGATGCACTATTCAGCTTTGAAGAAAAATATATTCACAAAATTTGAAGGAAAATGAGTGGACTTCTCATGTATAATCTTAAGTGAGATCACAAATCTCAGATAGAAAAAACTGCATATCTCTCTTGTATGTGGAGTCTAACAACCATATATGCATATATGTAAACAAAGTAGAAAAGAGAACAAGAACGACTAAATATAAGAAAGAGGAAGGACTGAATGCAGGTGGTGGATATGTGTTATGAAATAGGATATGAAGTTAAATGTTTAGTTCCACCTCTGCCATGGATTTTTATATTTGATGGTAGATAAGTGTATACAATATATTCAGTAGTGAAAGTTTAAGGTCCACTGAAGGTATACAACTTCCATTCCAAATGGATAGTCTAACTAGAGAAAAGTTCATTGAGCTGTCTAGAGGTTGGGTCTGGTTAACTTTGGTGTGTGTTTTTTCATAAGTTTTTTTTAATAATAAAGTTTACTTTAAAAATTTAGATATGAAAGAAGAAATAAATAAAACAGTACAAAGAATCAAGAAATCTGAGAAGTAGTTCTTTGAGAAGATAAAGATTGACAGACGCGTAAGCCAATTAAGTGAAAGAGTGGAGATAACTCAAAAGAACCATATATGAATGGGAAAACATTATAATAGACACCAAAAAGATTTAAAAGATTGTAAAGGAATACCTTCAAAATTTATACTCCACTATGTCAGAAAACAAGTAAACAAAATTTTATATTCTCTCAAACCACCAATGATAAACCAAGAAGAGACCAACAGCTTAACTGAACCCATAACAAATAAGGAGATGGAAGCATAAATAACAATAAAAACAAAAAACTGACCAAAACAAAACAATCCAGGCCAAGACATATTCACAAAAGAATTTTACCAGACTGTCAAAGATATACCACAAAACTTCCTCAATTATTTTTTTAAAAATAGAAAGGGAAGTAACACTTCCAATCTCTTTCCACAAAGCCAATGTTACTCTGTATACAAATCAGGCAAAGATACAATAATAAAGAAAACTATAAGCTAATATGTATGGTGAACATAGATGCAAAAATCCTCAAAAAACTAATTGCTAACTGAATATGGTTATGCAATTAAAAAACCATCCACCACTATCAAGTTGACTTTCTCCTGGAGATGCAAGGATTGATCAGTAACTCAATGCATTTAATAAATCATACGGACATCAAGACAAAAATCATGTGCTCATCTCTATAGATGACAAAAAGTTCTTTGGCAAAAATTCACTAAGTGTTCATAATATAAGTTGTAGAAGGACATCAGGAGACTCACATCAACAAAAATAAAGGCCACATGTGACAAACCCACAGCCAACATCATCTTAAATGGAGAAGAACTTGAAGCCATCCCGTTACAATCAGGAGTGACAAGGCTGGTCACTCTCCCTACTCTTGCAATAGTGTGCATGGAGCACTAGCTAGAGTAATAAAAGAGGGGGCACCAATTAAGTGAGGTTCAAGTCAAAAAAGCAGTTGGACTATCCCTATTTGCAGAAGATATGTAATGATGAAGTCTTTCTATGAATAATAAAAGGGCATACTTAATTTTGTCAAAGGCCTTCTCTGCACCTATTGAGATGAGCATACAAGTTTTGACTTGAAGTCCATTTATATGATTTATACATTCATACATAACAGATTCCAAAGTTTCATCAGGAAGCTTCTAGAAATTGTCAGCAATTTCAGCAAAATGACAGAATACAAAATCACCTTACAAAAAAAATCTATATACCCATAACAACCACGAAAGCTGCCTCTACGTCTCTGATTTTCATATTTTCTTGTTTTCAGCCCAGCTCTGGGACAGGCACCATGTAAACCTGGAGTAATCACTGCAGAACTCAACTGTGTCCCAGTGTTCAGATGCCATGCAGGAGCCAAGGAAGGGAAGCCTTGGCATAGATGAAACAAATTAAAAAGGGAATTGTTTACCTGGGCTCACACAGAGAGGCATTGGCCACACTGATCCTGCAGTATGACACTGGTCCATTCAACTGCAAAGTTCACACATAAGCTCCAAGAGCTGGAGAGGGGACATGTAGAGAAGGACATACCTGATAAAGTCACAGGCCTGGGCTCTCAGACATCACTGAAGTTTAAGTACTTGATTGAGGGAGCTGAATGGCATAGACAGATGAGACATTTCCAGAAAAGTAAATACCTTCCAACAGGATTTGAGAAGTGTTCTGTGACAAACCTAAGGTCTGTGTTCTCAGGTGACAAAGAAGAGAAACACAGAAACGCCACGGTTAGTTTGTGATGTGACAGCTGCATTGTAAGCCTAGTGCTGTGACTGTCACTCATATCTTACTCTGTCTGCTGCCTTCCAGCTCTCAAGTGTGAGACAGGAGTCAGTGGGAACAGTGCTGTGCAGGAAGTGCTCTGTGGGTGATGTTCCGTTAGTGCTCTGTAGGTGAGGGCACTAACCACACAGAACAGGTGTGTGAGTAGATGTGCACAGGAGTCAGGGCTCTGAGGAAAGGGATCTGGGAAAGCTGTGAAGGTACAGCTACAAAGATGTGCTAGAACCTAATAGGAGGAGCCTCAGTGTCAAGAGAGGAAACTACCCCAGTAGAACCTGTGCTGTCTGGAACTATCAATGTGATGCTGCCATGGGTTCATCCTTCAATGGGGGGTCAGAAATACTAAATGCAGGTGAGGAAAATAAGACAGAAAGGAAAAACTTTAGTATGAATTATTAGCATTATGTAAGTAATTAGAATTATGTTAGTATACATACATACATACATATATGATAATAATGAAGATTGTGAAGTTGAGAGGGAATGGGGGTCATGGGAGCAGTTTGGGGGAAAGTGTGGAGTGGAAATAATGTAAATGCAGTAGTCATGTATGCAAATCTCAAAATAGTAATAAAATTTTAAAAAGGTTTCAAGAAATGATACAACTTGCTTCCTGTGAAAAAGCATTATTATGGAGTTTGTCGCCCAGATCTGGACATCCCAGTAGGCGGATATTTTTCTTATTTCTACTTGTCAACCAAATTAGGACCCAAGGAAATTTGAAGGTTTGTGGGATGATTACCTTTGAGAATTCTTTTTTTTCTTTTTATTAAGAGATTTTTCTATTTGTTTTACATATCAACCAGGGCTTCTCCTCTCCCCCATCCTCGCACCCCCAGCCTTCCCCCCCCAACCCAACCCCCATTCCCACCTCCTCCAAGGCAAGGTCTCACCTGGGGAGTCAGCAGAGCCTGGTACACTCAGTTGAGGCAGGTCCAAGCCCTCCTCCCTGCGCTAAGGCTGAGCAAAGTGTCTCAGCATAGGCACTAGGTTCCAAAAACCCAGCTCATGCACCAAGGACAGGTCCCGGTTCCACTGCCTGGGGGCCTCCTAAGCAGTTCAAGCTAAACAACTGTCTCACTTATCCAGAGGGCCTGGTCCAGTTCCAATGGGGCTCCTCAGCTATTGGTCCACAGTTCATGTGTTTCCACTAGTTTGGCTAGTTGTCTCTGTACTTTTTCCAATCATGGTCTTGATATCTCGTACTTATATAATTCCTCCTCCTCTCTCTCTCTCGTCGATTGGACTCCTGGGGCTTGGCCATGGATCTCTGCATTTGCTTCCATCAGTCACTGGATGAGAGTTCTATCATGACAGTTAGGGTGTTTGGCTATCTGATCACCAGAGCAGGTCAGCTCAGGCACCCTCTGGACCATTGCCAGTAGTCTATAGTGGAGTCATCTTTGCAGATTCCTGGGGACCTCTCTAGCACTCTGCTTCTTCCTATTTCTATGGTGTCTTCATTTATCATGGTATCTCTGTCCTTGTTCTCCCACTCTGTTCCTGATCTAGCTAGGACCTCCTGCTCCCCTAAGCTCTCTTTCCCCCGACCCTTGTCCTCCATTACCACCCTCATCCCCAGTTTGCTCATGTAGATCTCATCCATTTCTCTGTCTCTGGGTGATCCCTGTGTCTTTCCTAGGGTCCTCTTTATTAGCTAGCCTCCCTGGAGCTGTGAATTGCAGTCTGTTAATCCTTTGCTTTACATCGAGTATCCACTTATGAGTTAGTACAAGCCATGTTTGTCTTTCTGAGTCTGGGTTACTCACTCAGGATGATATTTTCTAGTTCCATCCATTTGCCTGCAAACCTCATAATGTCATTGTTTTTCTCTGCTGAGTAGTACTCCATTGCGTACATGTACCACATTTTCTTTATCCATTATTCAGTTGAAGGACATCTAGGTTGTTTCCAGGTTCTGGCTATTACAAATAATGCTGCTATGAACATAGCTGAGCATATGTCCTTGTGGTAAGATTGAGCATTCCTTGGGTATATGCCCAACAGTGGTATAGCTGGGTCTTGAGGAAGATTGATTCCCAATTTCCTGAGAAAGCGCCATACAAAGTGGCTGTACAAATTTGCATTCCCACCAACAGTGGAGGAGTGTTCCCTTTGCTCCACATCCTCTCCAACATAAGCTGTCTTCAGTGTTTTTGATCTTAGCCATTCTGACAGGTATAAGATGGTATCTCAGAGTTGTTTTGATTTGTATTTCCCTGATGACTAAGGATGTTGAGCAATTCCTAAAATGTCACTCAGCCATTTGAGCTTCTGTTGAGAATTCTCTGTTTAGCTCTATAACCCATTTTTTAATTGGACTGTTAGGTAGTTTGAAGTCTAGTTTCTTGAGTTCTTTATATATTCTGGATATCAGCCCTCTGTCAGATGTGGGGTTGGTGAAGATCTTTTCTCATTCTGTAGGCTGTTTTGTCTTATTGACCGTGTCCTTTGCCTTACAAAAGCTTCTCAGTTTCAAGAGATCCCATTTATTAATTGTTGTTCTCAGTGTCTGTGCTACTGGTGTTATATTTAGGAAGTGATCTCCTGTGCCAATGCGTTTAAGACTACTTCCTACTTTCTCTTCTATCAGGTTCAGAGTAACTGGATTTATGTTGAGGTTTTTGATCCACTTGGACTTAAGTTTTATGCACAGTGACAGATATGGATCTATTTGCAGTCTTCTACATGTTGACATCCAGTTATGCCAGCACCATTTGTTGAAGATGCTTTCTTTTTTTCTGTTGTACAGTTTTGGCTTCTTTGTCAAATGTCAGGGTCTTCTGTTCGATTCCATTGGTCCATATGTCTGTTTTTATGCCAGTACCAAGCTGATTTTATTACTGTAGCTCTATAGTAGAGCTTGAAGCCAGGGATCATGATGCCTCCAGAGGTTGTTTTATTGTACAGGATTCTTTTGGCTATCCTGGGTTTTTGTTTTTCCATATGAAGTTGAGTATTGTTCTTTCCAGGTCTGTGAAGAATTGTGTTGGGATTTTGATGGGGATCACATTGAATCTGTAGATTGCTTTTGGTAAGATTGCCATTTTTACTATGTTAATCCTACCTATCCATGAGCATGGGAGATCTTTCCATTTTCTCATATCTTCAAGTTTTTTCTTCAGGGACTTAAAGTTCTTGTCATACAGGTCCTTTGCTTGCTTAGTTAGTGTTACCCTAAGGTATTTTATATTATTTGTGGCTATTGTAAATGGTAATGTTTCTCTTATTTCTTTCTCAGTCAGTTTTTCATTTGTATATAGGAGGGCTACTGATTTTTTGAGTTAATCTTGTATCCTGCCACATTACTGAAGGTGTTTATCAGCTGTAAGTGTTAGTTGGTCGAATTTTTGTGGTCACTTATGTATGCTATCATGTTATCTGCAAATAGTGAAAGTTTGATTTCTTCCTTTCCAATTTGTATCCCCATGTCTTATTGCTCTAGTTGAATTTCAAGTACTATATTGAATAAATATGGGGAGAGTGGACAACCTTGTCTTGTTCCTGATTTTATGGAATTGCTTTGAGTTTCTCTCCATTTACTTTGATGTTGGCTGTTGGCTTGCTGTAAATTGCCTTTATTATGTTTAGGTATGTTTTCTGTATTCCTGATCTCTCCAAGACCTTTATCATGAAGGGGTGTTGGATTTTGTCAAAGGCCTTTTCAACATCTAATGAAATGTTTATGTGTTTTTTTTCTTTCAGTTTTTTTTATATGGTGTATTACATTGACAGACTTTTGTATGTTGAACCAACCTTGCATTTCTGGGATGAAGCCTACTTGATCATGGTGGATAATTGTTTTGATGTGTTCTTGGAGTCTATGTGCCAATATTTTATTGAGTATTTTTGCATCAATGTTCATGAGGGAGATTGGTCTGTAATCCTCTATCTTTGTTGCATCTTTGTTTGGTTTGGAAATCAGAGTAACTGTAGCCTCATAGAAGGATTTTGGTAATGTTCCTTCTGTTTCTATTGTGTTGAACAATTCAAAGAGTATTGGTATTAACTCTTCTTTGAAGATCTGGTAGAATACTGTGTTGAAACCATCTGGTCCTGGGCTTTTTTTTTTTTTGGTTGGGAGACTTTTAATGACTGCTTCTATTTCCTTAGGGGTTATAGGTCTATTTAAATAGTTCATCTGGTCTTAATTTAACTTAGGTATGTGGTACCTATCCAGAAAATTGTCCATTTCTTTTAGATTTTCCATTTTTGTGGAGTACAGGTTTTTGAAGTATGACCTGATGATTCTCTGGATTTCCTCATTGTTTGTTGTTATATCTCCTTTTTCATTTCTGATTTTGGTAATTTGGATGCTCTCTCTCTGTCTTTTGGTTAGTTTGGATAAGGGCTTGTCTATCTTGTTGATTTTCTCAAAGAACCAACTCTTTATTTCATTGGTTCCTTGTATTGTTCTCTTTGTTTCTATTTTATTGATTTCAGCTCTCAATTCATTTATTTCCTGGTGTTGATTCCTCCCGGTGACTTTGCTTCTTCTTATTCTAGAGCTTTAAGGTGTGCTGTTAAGTCACTAGTGTGAGATTTCTCCAACTTCTTTATGTGTACATTTAGTGCTATGAATTTTCCACTGCTTTCATAGTGTCGCATAAGTTTGGGTATGTAGTATATTCATTTTCATTGATCTCTAGGAATTCTTTAATTTCTTTCTTTATTTCTTCCTCGACCCATTGGTGATTCAGTTGAGCATTATTCAGTTTCCATGAGATTGTAGGTTTTCTGTAGTTTTTGTTGTTGTTGAAATCTAACTTTAAACCATGGTGGTCTGATAGAATAGAGGAGGTTAATCCATTTTTTTTGTATCTCTGAGATTTGCTTTGTGACTGAGTATGTAGTCTATTTTAGAGAAGGTTCCATGGGGTGCTGAGAAGAAGGTATATTCTTTTTTGTTAGTGTAGAATGTTCTGTAGATATCGATTAAGTCCATTTGAGTCATAACATTCTCATTTCTCTGTTAAGTTTTGATTTGGCAGATCTGTCCAGTGGTGAGAGTGGGATGTTGAAGTCTCCCTTTATTAATGTGTGGGGTTTCATGTGTGATTTAAGCTTTAGTAATGTTTCTTTTACATATGTGGGTGCCCTTCTGTTTGGGACATAAATGTTCAGAATTGAAGCTTCATCTTGGTGGATCTTTCCTGTGATGAGTATGTAATGTCCTTCTTGATCTCTTTTGATTGATTTTAGTTTGAAGTCTCTTTTGCTGGATATTAAGGATAGCTACACCAGCTTGCTTCTTAAGACCATTTAATTGGAAAGACTTTTCCCAGCCTTTTATTCTGAGGTAGTGTCTATCTTTAAAATTGAGGTGTGTTTCTTATATGCAGCCGAAAGATGGGTCCTGCTTTCATATCCATTCTGTTAGCCTGTGTCTTTTAATAGGTGAATTAAGTCCATTGATATTAAGGGATATTAATGACCAGTGATTGTTAATTCCTGTTATTTTTTGGTGGTAGTGTGTGTGTATTTCTCTTCTTTGGGATTTACTGCTGTGTGGTTATCTATTGCCTGTGTTTTCGTAGGTGTATCTGACTTCCTTAGGTTGGAATTTTCCTTCTAGTGCTTTCTGTAGGGCTGGATTTGTGGATAGGTATTGTTTAAATCTGGTTTTGTCTTGGAATGTTTTGTTCACTCCGTCTATGGTGATTGAAAGTTTTGCTGGGTATATTAGTCTAGGCTGGCATCCATGGTCTCTTAGTGTCTGCATTACATCTGTTTAGGTCCTTCTGGCTTCCAAAGTCTCTATTGAGAAATCAGGTGTTATTCTGATGGGTTTCCCTTTATAAGTCACTTGGCCTTTTGTCTTTGCTGCTCTTAATATTCTTTCTTTATGCTGTAGGTTTAGTTGTTTAATTATTATGTGGCGAGGGAACTTTTGGGGGGGTCTAGTCTATTTGGTGTTCTATAGGCTTCTTGTATCTTCATAGTTATTTCAATTCTTTAAGTTGAGAAAGTTTTCTTCTATGATCTTGTTGAATATATTTTCTGTGCCTTTGAGTTGGTATTCTCCTCCTTCTTCTATCCCTATTATTCTTAGGTTTGGCCTTTTCATGGTGTCCTAGATTTCCTGGACATTTTATGTTATGACTTTTTTGGCTTTGGTATTTTCTTTGACTGACGAATCTATTTCCTCTATTGTATCCTCTACACCAGAGATTCTCTCTTCCATCTCTTGTGTTCTGTTGGCTATGCTTGCACCTGTGTTTCTTGTTCGTTTACTCAGATTTTCCAATTCCAGCATTTCCTCTGTTTGTGTCTTCTTCATTGTTTTTATTTTCCTTTTCAGGTCCTGAACTATTTCCCTCATGTGTTTAATTGCTTTTTCATGGTTTTCTTTAAGGGATTTATTGATTTCTTCCAATTTTTTGTTTGTCTTTTCCTCTATTTCTTTATTGATTTCTTCCAATTTTTTGTTTGTCTTTTCCTCAATTTCATTTTCATTTTTTCTTGAAAGGCCTCTAGCATCTTCATGATGCTATTTTTTTATTTTTCTTTATTAAGGAATTTTCTACTCACTCTACATACCACCCACAGATGCCCCCTCCTCCCTCCTCCCACCCTCCAGCCCATCCTCCCTAGCCACCCCACATCCCCACATCCCCCAAATTAAGGTCTCCCATGGGGAGTCAGCAGAGCCCAGCACACTGAGCCTAGGCAGGTCCAAGCCCCTCTCCTCTGCACCAAGGCTGTGCAAGGCATCACACCACAGTTATTGGGCTCCCAAAAGCCTGCCCATGTACCAGGGACAGATCCCAATCCCCCTGTCTGGGTGCCCCCCAAACAGTTTGAACCAAACAACCATCTTCCATATCCAGAGGGCCTAGTCCAGTCCTATGGGGGCTCTACAGCCACTAGTCTACATTTCATGGGCTTCCACTGGTGTGGCTGGTCACATGATGCTATTCTTAAGGTCACTTTCTTCTGCTTCTTCTACATTGTGATGTTCAGGTCTTGCTGTTGGAGGAGAGCTAGGTTCTGGTGATGCCGTATTGCTCTTTATGTTGTTGTACGTATTTTTGCCTTGACATCTGCCCATCTCCTCCTCTAATAGGTATAAGAGGTGTTTGTGTCTGAGTGAGTTGCTATTGGTCCACTCTGAGCTTGTTGTGTCTGTGACTCAGGGGGCCCCTCTGGGTCCAATCTTAGCTCTTGGTCTAATTGGAGCAGGCAGATTCTGTGTCTCAGGGAGCTGCTCTTGGGTTAACCCAAGCTAGTTGATTCTGTGACTCATGGAGTCGCTCTTAGTCTTATCAGGGCTCTTGGTCTAGTCAGAGCTGACAGATTCTGTGTTTCAGGAAGCTTCTCTTGGTCTGATGAGAGGTGGCAGATTCTACATCTCAGAAAGCCACTCTTGGTCTAATGAGGGCTGGCCGATTCCCTGTCTCAGGAGGTTACTCTTGGTCCAATGAGAGTTCTTTGTCCAATGAGAGCTGGCAGTTTGGTTTCTGTGCCTCAGGAAGTGGCTGGGGTCTCAGGCAGATGGGTATGGGAGCAGGGCATGTGGATTACAGGGTCCAGTTGGGGGTCTTGGTGAGGGGGGGCCTTCCCCCAGGAGCCCTGCCTGCTGGCTGGCAACTGAGACAGGATTGGGCAGGGTTTCCTGGAGACAGGTGTGTCCCAAGGATGGGTCCTAGGGGCAGGACTCTCTGGGTATGAGCAGAGTCACTCACCTCTTGGTCCAATGAGAGCTGGCAATTTGGTTTCCATGCCTCAGAAAGTTACTCTTGGTCCAATGAAAGCTGGCAGTTTGGTTTTTGTACCTCAGGAACTGGCTGGGTCTAAGGCAGATGGGTATAGGGGCAGGGCACGTGGATTACAGGGTCCAGTGGGGAGTCTTGGTGAAGGGGGGCCTTCCTGCAGGAGCCCTGCCTACTGGCCCGCAACTGGGACAGAGTTCCCTTTGAGAATTCTTGCAAGCAACCAGAAAAGGTCTGGTTCTGCCACAGGGCTAGACAGAAATCAAGGTGGAAGCCTGCTGTGAGAATGGGCTGTTTGGTTGCCTAGCACCTCAACTCTTTCTCTGGTAGCCACCTGCCCTGCAACACACTGTAGAGAACCCACATGCTGCCTTACCCCTGGCTTGCCCATGCCTGACTATTATTCTATCTCTCTGTGACTGTGCACCTGCACCAATACCTCTGCTTCAGAACAGTGGTTCTTTCTCCCTAGAGTATGAAGCACATCTGGATCAAAGAAACAAGGAAGCTCTGGCTTGTAACGTCACAGTGCCCCCTTGTGGGAGAAATAGTATGATCTGGAAAGAGTGAAATGGGGAAGAAATAGAAGAAATTACCATCAGGAGTGTGTGTGCCTAGAAAAAAAGTAAAAGGAGCAGAGAGAAGGGAATAATAGGGGGGAGGGATTTACATCCACTTTGTATGAACCGTTTTTCTAGCTAAGGGAGTCAATAATTGGAGCTCTTCAAAGGTACTTTCCAGAAACATCCAGCTGAATTCACTGTCTTGATTAATTGCCTTCCCGGAAATTATTTGGAGCCCAGCTATCCTTAACCTTGGCGATTTCTTGCAACTAAGGGTTAAGAACAAAAACTCACAATATGATGTGTTGTGACATTTTGCTTGTGTTCTGACAAATAAAGCTTGCCTGAAGATCAGTGGATGGAGCTATCTACTAGTTAACCATAGAGGTCTGGAGGGCTGTACAGACAGGAAAAAGGAAGTGACAAGGCTGGGTGAAGAGAGGAAGTATTAAGGTGGGGCAGAGACAGGTGCTCACCCCTTTTCAGTCTGAGGAGTTGGAGAGGTAATAGGTGACTGTGGCTGCTCCTTTACTTCTCTCATCTTTCAGCTTTTGCCCTGATACCTAACCCTGTGGTTTTTATTATTAAGACTAATTAGGCACATCATCTGGCATCCAACTTTTGGAGCAGGAATTCACAAAAAAGTCATGTGCCTCTTGCTTTGGAGCCACTGGCATAGGCTGGAGCTGAACATGGCCAGAGTCACTTCTCCTCCAGCTATGTTTCCCTTTTATTCCCCCAAGCCCTCTGACTGAGTCTGATATTTTTTCTGTTGTAGCCTCTGCAGCAAATTCCACATGCCCTTGGGTTCCATGCTACCAGAGTTAGCACTTAACCACCAGCCAGCTCTGCCTTTAGGCATCTCCTGCTGTATGTGCTTTTCCCTCACAATCTCATGTGCATTTTGCAGACAGAGGGCTTCCTTTCCCTTTGGGTTGTGGGTTTTCCCTGGACCCCCTCCTTGGCCTGCTGCCAAACTAGGTAGCTGCCTTGAAAATCCACTTGGGCTTCTACTGTTCTATGTAGCAACTGTCAGGCTTGCATCTTCACTGTCATCATCATCAAATTTATTGAGACAATAATTGGTATTTCTTAAAGGGGGAATTAGCTAAAAAAAAAAAGACAGAGAGTGTTTTCCCATATTAAAAAATGGGAATCACTGTTATGATGGAGGGTGTTAGGTCTCTGTATGATTACACAATGGATGGTTTAAAATGGAACAATTAAATGAGAGGATAATTAACTTAGATGGGATTTACATAATGTCAATTATAAACAGCATCAGTTTGATCATTCTTGTTTTATCCCTAAAAAAAGTTGTTTAATATGAGTGCCAAGATACAAATTTTAGAAAAACTTATTAAAACAGATCATAGAGATATTGAGACCCAGACAGAGGAATTTAAAGGAGAACCAATCTCAGCACTGCATTATAAGTTTAGAGAGGAACAGTCCAAGGTTTTCAAACAACAAACCTTAATTTGTCCAGTTATCTCACAGGAACTACCAAGTGACAGGTATTCCCAAGGCTATACAAGAGCTGAATCAACTCCTGTGGAAATGTTAGACTTGAGATTTAAGGAAGTGATAGTCTCATATGGTATGTATTCACCTTTTGTGAGACAGATATTAAATTCATGGTCAATCAGTAATAGAATTATCCCACAAGACTGGAGAGACTTTAACAGCAGTATTGGAGCCTGGCCCTCAATTACAGTGGAGGACCTGGTGAAAAGAAGAGGCTAAGACCATTGAACAATGAAGTAAGGCTAGAGGTACTGAAATCTCCCAAGACCAACTTCTTGGAGAGGACAATTATGGTGATGTACAAAGACAGTCTCAATATGATGATCACACCCTGTCTCTATGCTGTGCAGCAGCTTTGAATGCTTGAGACAGAATTGAAGAAGTTGGGAAGAGAACTGAGTCATTTACTAAAGTTATACAAGGCCCAAAAGAAACCTTCACTGTTTTATTTTTTTTAACAAAGATTGATTTCAGCAGTAAATAGAATGATATCAAATTCAGATGCTAGACAAATAATAATTGAATCTCTGGCTTTTGAAAATGCTAATTTACAATGCAAAGGGGCCTTTTAAAGGTAAGATCAATACCCATAGAAGTATGGATCTGAGATACAGTCAATATTGATCTCATAACAATGATGATGCTTGGATAGGAGAGGTGATTTCCAGAGACTTGAAAAATCAAAATGTCAGGTATTTTAATTATAGTAAACAAGGTCACCTGAAAAGGGATTGTAGGCAGGGCATTCCTAGAAATAGTGTTTTTTCTAAGAATAATCCAAACAGAATGCTTCTCACTTCTGGAGTATGCAGAAGGTATGGTAAAGGATGACATTGCACCGTGAATGTAGATCAAAAAAGGACAGACAAGGTAACCCTTTACCATCAGGAAACACTTTAGGGTCCTCTTGAAGGCCTCCGTATCAAATTTGCTTCAGTCATTTACTGTGACCATGGGGGAAATGTCTTCCCAGAGCAATTAAAGAACCTAATGCCTAATGTAAAAAAAAAACCATACTGCTCTGGATGCTAGAACAGCTGTTGAAGATAAAACAAAAATTTCAGGAGAAACTGTAAAGCAAATATTTTGGCAAGCTTCTATAAATGATCAAAGACCAAAGTTAAAAATATGAATAAATGACATTGTCATTGAAGGTCTTATAGACAAAGGTGAGGATGTAATGATAATTGCACCAGAACCATGGCATCAAAATTGACATCTTCAGGAGGTATATGTTCAGTTTTTAGGGATTGGAACATTATCTCAGGTAAAACAAAGCTTGAGATGGTTCTAATGTATAGGGATAGAAGGACAGAGAGGAAAATTAAAGCTATGTGTGGCTAACATAGCAATGAATTTATAGGCATGTAATTTGATAAGGAATGGAATACACAAATTAATATTTTTCCAGTCTCAGAAACAAACTGTAAACTAACATATGTTTCTGGGAAAAATATTAAAAGGTATTATAAACAATATTCACTGACCATTCAGGTTGTACAAGAACAGGGTACAACAGCTCCTGATCTTTCAAAAGCACCAACAGTCCTACCTTCAAAATATTGATGGACAAACCTGTATGGGTTGAGCAATGGCCCTTGACATCATAGAATTTACAGGCCTTGGAAGAGCTGGTACAGGAGCAGCTAAATGCTCAGCATATTAAAGAATCAACCAGCCCTTTGAATTCTCCTGTACTTGTTATTAAAAAGAAATCTGGAAAAAGGAGAATGGTAACAGATCTAAGAGCTGTTAATATGGTGATTCAGCCAATGAGTTCTCTACCACCTGGAATTCCTTTGCCTTCTCTATTACTTAAAGGATGGCCTCTTATAGTTGTTGATTTAAAAGACTGTTTATTCACTATACCTTTACAAGAAAAGGATAGAAAAAATTTACCTTCACGGTGTGTACTTATAATAATTCCCAGCCTGTTAAGAGATATCAATAGAAGGTTCTCCCACAGGGAATGTTAAATAGCCCGACTCCATGCCAATATTTTGTACAACAGCCATTGGAAATTATATGTAAGCACTTTCTTGAATTTATAGTTTACCATTATATGGATGATATTTTTCTAGCTGGTTCAAATGTAGATACCTTAGAGAAAATGTTTGAAGGAGTAAAGAAAATTTTGCCTTGTTGGGGATTACAAATTGCTCCTGAAAAAAATACAAAAAGAGATTCTATTAATTACCTAGGATATAAATAGGCTTACAAAAATCCAACCCCAAAAGGTACAAATAAGGAGAGATCAATTGTGGGCTCTTAATGACTTTTGAAACTTGCTGGGAGACATTATCTATCTACAGCCTACCATTTGAGTAACAACTCAAGTATAGTGGTATTCTATTTGTACTGAAATGTGATTTTATTTGTATGTTAATAAATAAAGTTGCCTAGAGGTCAGACTATTAGCAAGCCATAGCGAAAGCCAGGGCGGTGGTGGTCCACGCCTTTAATCCCAGCACTTGGTAAGGGGCGGTGGTGGTCCACGCCTTTAATCCCAGCACTTGGTAAGCAGAACTAGGTAGATCTCTGTGTGTTCAAGGATACAGCCAGCATTGGAGACACACGCCCTTAATCTCAATACCAACCATAGAGACCTGGAGGTCTGGACAGAGAGGCAGTGACGAGGCAGTCACGTAGTTGGGTTTACAACCAATGAGAAGGAAGAACAAGGACTCTTTATAAGTCAAACGCACAGAAAGTAACTGCTTTTTCGGAGAGATCTCCTGGCGGGAGAAGCTAGCTGGCAGAAAAGCGGGTAAGATTCTTAGCTCTGACCTCTTTGGGCTTTCATCCTTACATTGGCTTTGTGTTTATTATTTAATAAGGCGGTTGGTTACATCTACACTCAAGAGCTGAGTAATTTGTTTCAAACCTTGAAAGGTGACAAGGACTTACATAGTCCAAGAGAATTATCAGCTGAAGCTGAGAGAGCATTTGTTTTGGTGGAAAAAAAATTATAGGATGCACATGTGGATCTGAAATGTGGATGCACATTTGGTTGCATCTGGTCATTTTATCCTCTACACATTCCCCTACAGGGATTTTAATGCAGATGGAAGATATTATCTTAGAATGGATATTTTTACCACATAAACAGAGTAAAAAAATTAAAATTTACGTAGAAAAAGTTTCTGAGTTGATTCTAAAAGGAAAATTGAGACTTCATCAGTTAGCAGGAATAGACCCAGCACAAATTGTAGTACCTTTTACTAATACTGAAATTGACTCATTATGGGCAGAAAATGAACATTGGCAAAGAGCCTGTAGTAATTTTTTTTGGAGAGATTAACAAAAAATATCCCCCAAAGCAAGAAAATTCAATTTATATAGAGAACTAACTAGATCCTTCCTCACATTGTATGGTGAACACCAATTTCTGGAGCCCTTATATTCTATACTGATGCAAACAAATCAGGAAAGACAGGTTATAAATCAGGAAATTTGAATAAAGTGACTTAAAGCCCTTATGACTCTGTTTGAAAGTCAGAATTACATGCTGTTCTCATGATATTATTAGATTTTCCAGAACCTCTTAATATAGTTACTGGTTTTCAATATGGAGAAAGAGTTGTTTTACATATTGAAACTGCTGAATTTATACCAGATGACACAGAATTGACATTATTATTTATTCAGTTACAAGAAATAATCAGAAATAGAAGTCATCCCTTATATATAGCACATAATGTATCCTATATGGGTCTACCAGGCCCTCTAGCACAAGGTAATGATGAAACTGATCAACTATTGGTAGGAAATGTGCTGGAGGCCTCAGAGTTTCATAAAAAAATACCATGTCAAATGCAAAAGTCTGAAAAAAGATTTTTCCATCACTCGGCAACAAACCAAGGAAATTATGAGAAAATGTCCTACTTGTTCTTTATATAACCAAACTCCTTTACCTTTAGGAAGTAACCCAAAGGGTACTCAAAGAAATGAATTCTGGCAGATGGATGTGTTTCATTTTGTAGAATTTGGAAAATTAAAATATGTACACCATACCATAGATACATATTCAGGATTTCATTGGGCAACTGCTTTGACTGTCTGTTGTTAGCTCATTTGGAAGAAGGTTATCCAAATATTCCAATAGTAGTGGGGAAATTGTGCCCAATGAATGATCAAACATACTGTTCTTAGAAAAAGAATTGAATAGAAAAGCTATGATAACATGCAAGAAATTTGTTGCAGGAAAACTGCTAATATTCAAGAGCCAATATCACCAAGACTCCTTGAGCCTTGGCTTTATCCCCTTGAAGGCCCTTGGCTTCTTCCAGGTAGTAACTTGTCATAATCAGCTGAAATCCTACTTCATATTTCTGCGGCTCCCAGCATATTCCCAAGAGGTGGGCTGGGTGGTTTCTGGCTGTTCAGTGGATTATAGATATTTGTCATTGTTTAGAGTGATTAATTACAAGTTGTAATTGGTAATGGTCAGGAAAAAAAGTCGAAGAAAAGAGATTAGATTCAGTGTTCTTGTTTTGAAAAGAAAAAAGGTGGATTATAGAAATGATAAAATAAAAGGGTAGATTATTGAGTCTATTCTGAAAAGAAAAAGGGGGAAATAGATATGATAGAATAAAAGGATTGAGCTGGGCAGTGGTGGTGCACACTTTTAATCCCAGCACTCGGGAGGCAGAGGCAGGTGGATCTCTGTGAGTTCAAGGCTAGCCTGGGCTACAGAGTGAGTACTAGGAAAGGCACAAAGCTACACAGTGAAACCCTGTCTTGAAAAAACAAAAAAAAAGAATAAAAGGATTGATTATTGAATCTAATCTTAAACCACAAAAGTAACTACTAGTTTGAAATATTTTACATTGGCTTTGAGTTTTTATATTGATACAAAATTAAGATTATTTTTGTTATACTGTGTGTATGTTAGAGAAATGATAGGATAAAAAGACAGATTACTAAATATACTTTTAAACCAAAAAAGCAACAACTAGTTTTAAATATTTTCATTTATATTGATTTTTGTATATTGATACAATTTGGGGTTATTTATATTAGAACATACTGTACATACATTTCTACTCTTGTTCAAGGTATTATACCTATACAGCTCATTTAACAATGTAATACAAATTTCTAGTCCTTGAAAGTTATTATTACAAACTATTTAGGGTAATAAGGAAAAGCAGGTTAGTAGTTAGTAACCTATTGCAATTAAACTTATAGTCACATTAGGTATGATTTCAAGGTCAAACAGATACATTTTATATAGACAGGTGGTTTTCAAACACTTCAGAGATCTCCAGAATATGACATTTAATATGTTTTAATAACATAGGTTCTTTTTTATGGCAACGAGACATGTCTGCTCCTGGCAGCACCAATCTACATCAGAAAAGATGATGGACATTGAAGAAACTCCATATGGAATTTACTCTTTTTGTGGCAAAAGTCAGCCACTGAGAAAGAATGTGCCCTTGCCTGAACTGCTGACATATGTTGTCCAAATTGGACAAGCAGGACACCAAAGAAAGGACTGCTGCACCTGGCCAAGACAAGGTAGGAAAGCCCTTCTGAATATCCTGCTTCACAAAAAAGTCTGGCAGATATTCTAGGCCTGTAGGCCAAATATGGATGCCCCAAAGTTACAGAGGAACCTTGGGTGACTGTCCAGGCAGCCAGCTATTTCTATCATTTCTCAAATTCTTTAGAAGTCTCTTGCTTGCATTTCCTGCTTGTTCAGGTAATATTATTTACTTCCTATGTCTCTGATGGGGTTGAAGACTAGATAGTTATAGTTTTCCTTGTTAACAAATTCAGAAAAGAAACTCACTAAAGAGGTGTAAAGTGTATAGAGTTGAGAGACATCAGGAGATAGTTTTGGGTTGGTAAAAAAAATTAGGATAGAAGGTGAATTAGGTACAAACCTTTGGACTCACCAAGATAGGATAGATAATATATTATTTTCTCTGAATTTGTCAAATGTTAATGAACTAGACATTGTTAATATAATTATTATCTGTAAATATTTGTATATAGTTATTGTATTTATTATATATAGTTTTTCTATGTTAGTTATTTTATTTTAGACAAAAAGGGGGAAACATTGTTATATTTTGTTTGTGTTCTGACAAATAAAGCTTACCTGAAGATCAGAGGGTAAAGTTAGCCACTAGTTAACCATAGAGATCTGGAGGTCTGTACAGGCAGGAGACAGGAAGTAATATGGCTGGGCACAGAGAGAAAATAAGATGGGTTGGAGACAGGAGCTTGCCCCTTTTCCGTTTGAGTAGTTGGAGAGGTAAGAATGACTGTGGCTGCTCCTTTGCTTCTCTAATCTTTCAGCTTTTACCCTGATCTCTGACTCTGGGTTATTATTATTAAGACTAATTAGGATCACACTACAATGATGTGTACATCAAAGGAGACTCATTTCTTGGTGGAAGTATCTGGAAAATGGGGGGCTGAGTTGCAGGTTCAATAGTATTCTCTAAAGGGAGGGCTTCCTTTCTTCATTTACCCCAAGGGTTTCCATGAATCTCTAGCCATTCAGCCACAATGTGCAAACAGAGGGAAAGCTTTTCTGTCCTGACCACCTGGTTCCAAATAAACACACAGAAGCTTATATTAATTACAAAATACTTGGCCAGTAGCTCAGGTTTATTATTAACTAGCTCTTACTTTTTAATTAACCCATTTCTATTTATCTATGTATTGTCACATAGTCCGTGACTTTACTGGTCCTCTAGCATCTTGTTTCTTGGGCTGCTGGCTCTGAACTCTGCCCTCCTTCATCCCAGTCCCCAGTTGGATTGTCCTGCCTTGCTATTGAACAAACAGCTTTATTATTAACCAATGGGTGTAATACAGAGTCACAGCATACAGAAGGATCATCCCACAGAAACAATGCCCTGAGGATACAAAGGAGACGAGAAACACACCATTCCCCTCATGGTAGGCCTGTGTGCCCAGGGTGTTGTTGACCCACAGTGGAGGCTGGTCATACTGGAACACCCAGCAGCTAAAGATGCTTTCATCTGATTTGGCATCTTCTTGCAATATGTGCTTTAGAGAGTATGTCCCATCAGAGTTTCTGGTGGCTTGAGGAAGCTCAGGAGGCAGGATCTTGTTCTTATTCTTAGTCCAGGTGAGTTGCAAGTTTTGGGGATAGAAGTGGTTTACATGGCAAGTCAGGTTCACTCTTTGATGAACATGATCACGAATCATGGTGATCTTCAGTGTGGGGATAACTAGACAGGAACAATAATTGAACAGAGGTGAAATCTTAGTATTGTCTTATTTCCCTGTCCCAATGTCTCTTAGTCATTTTGATAAAATTTAATTGAGTGGTTGATTGGCAGGGTCCCAAAAAATTCCAAGATGACCTTGAACTCACTATGTAGCCAGGGATGACCTTGAGTTCCTGATCCTTCTGCCTCCACCAAGCCATCCCTTCAGCCCCTCTTTTCTTTTCTTATAATCCAGCCAGTCAAATTTGTGATGCCTATATACTCATGGGTTTGGGACAGTGGAGCATGCTTGACCTACCAGGGCCACACCCATAAAGAAACCTCACTCTTTCTTTCTGAGACTACAAACTGTCAGGAGGTCACAGTTAGAGGGAAGGGGTCCATGAGGACCTCCATTTCATGCTGGAATGTCAAGTGGCTTGATCTTGTGCAATTCTTGTACAGGTGCTCTGAGTTCACAAGTGAAGAGAGTTCACAAGTTCACTCTCTTTTAAATAAACAACTTTGTATATATTTCATGTATGACAAATAGGGAGAAGTATAAATATTCATGAAATGTAGCTGGAAACACATGGGTGTCTAAACTGGTCAGAGTTAAATATTCCATATCATGACATCATGACATATAATTATAGGAATTATTAAAATGAATTGCCCCACAAGAACAGGAAATTTATAATTAAAACACCTACAACAGTGCCTGGCACACAGTAACTGTTCACTGTTTATTGAGTGAATAATATTGTACACAATGTTGGAGATTTCCCAGAACTCAGGATTTTGTGCAGAGAAGAAAAGTACTCCACCACTGAAGTACATCCTCAGCTCCATTTTTCACTTATTTTATTTGATTTCACTAAGTTTTCCAGGCTTGTCTTGAACTCAGTCTTAACCCTTACAGGACTGGAACTTGTTATATCCCTGCCTGTTCCCCCAAGGAGCTGACATTACATGTTATATATTGCAAGCTCCAGCTAATAATAAATATTTAGAAATTTTAAACATTAGCAAAAATATAAATAGGACAAATATGTTTAGAGAGGTATGCTAGGTCTATACAATAGCAAGACAAACATTCGTAAACAACTTACAGTTTGTTAGGCATGGTTCTTATTGTTCTAGAAGAACAGCTGGTTTAATCTTCAGAGGAAACTTACAAAGTAGGAGTTGGTTTTATTTCTAATTTTTAGGGAAACGAGCACAGAATATTTAAGACACATGGCCAATAATCTGTAGCCTATGAAATGGTACAGTTAAGATCAAAGCCCAGCTGTCTAGCACCTGGAACCTGTACTTTTAATCCATATTCATGTGTTCAAGGCTGTCAGTATTCAATTTCTATTCCCCATTTGGAAAATGGGGCTTTGGGCCAAACCTCCATGCTACCAGTGTGGCCCCACCACATATATCAGTGATCACTCACCTAGGAGCACTTGAGAAAGATTGATGGTCATTTTTAGGGGCTCATTGAGGTCCCCATGGGTGACTTCACAGGTAATCTGAGAAAAGATATCTTGTTTGGCCAATGCCACCCATGCCTTGCTTGTGACATAGTAAACGTCTTTGCTGATAGGCACCAGTTGTGAGGCTGAAGCTGGATGTTTATCATTGTCTTTCAACCAGTTAACACGGAGGTTCTTGGAGCTGAAAGGGCCAGCGGTGCAGTTAAAAGGCACTGAATTTGAAGTGGCTGTCCTCTGATCTGGGCCCTTCAAAGAGATAAAAGGTTTTCCAGCTTAAAAAAAATGCAAACAAATAAAAACAAGTTGTGAGTATCTTCTCAGTGTTGGAGGAAACAATATAGAGCACTATGTGAACCCTACCAAGATCTGTCCCATGAGTAATGAAAACTGTCCTTTCTCCTGAGGTCACTCTTTCAAAGCTTTAGAGCAATGACTCACTCAAGTCAAAATGCATTCCCCTGTCCCTATGCTCGAGGGAGAAGATACTACCTATGATATCTGACTTTGATGAGAATGCAAATGGGCCATAATGAGCAAAAAGCAAATAAAATATGACTAGTGTGGGTGAATGAATGTCCTCAGGAAACTGAACATGTGCAGAGATAGAAAAATGAGGAATCATTCTAAAAGCATGGTCACAAAAGACATTTTGAGCTAAAACAAAGAATCTGTGTATAGTCATGGTGCATGAAGTTAATCCCTGCACCCAGGAAGCAGAGGCAGGCAGATCTCTGTGAGTTCAAGGCCAACCTGGTCTACAGAGAGTGTTCCAGGACAGCCAGGACTGTTACACAGGAAAACCCCTGCCTCAAACAAACCAACAAAAGAAAACAAAAATAGTACAACTGAGGAATGAATAAAAATCATCTATGGAAGAGGACACAGTAATGTCATATGGGCCTGAGGAGAGAGTGTGCACATGCTTGGTCGACCATATACCGAGCTGTACAGCACTTTGGCTGCCTCAGGCAGCAAGACTTTAGGAGGCTTAAGAAAACAGGTCTACTACAAGACTACAAAATTGCTTTCTACATATGCAGACCTAATTCTATAGATTGTACAGTCTTTTCATGGTGGGTTTCAACAGTGAATAGATAATGCAAAATTAAGCTACAGACACATACATACATACATACATACATACATACATACATACACACACACACACACACACACACACACACACACACACACACACCCTACCTGGGCACACTATTCAGCTTTGAAGAAAATGTATTCAAAAAATTAAAAGGATAATGAATGGACTTCTCATGTATAATCTTAAGTGAGATCATAAATCTCAGACTAAAAAAAACTGCAAATCCCTTTTATAATTGGAATCTAACAATAATGTATACATAGATGTTAACAAAGTAGAAAAGAGAACAAGAATGACTAAATATAAGGAAGAGGAACGACTGAATGCAGGTGATGGATATGTGTTATGAAATAGGATATGAAGTTAAATGTTTAGTTACACCTCTGTCATGGATTTTTATATTTGATGGTAGATAAGTGTATAAAATATATTCAGTAGTGAAAGTTTAAAGTCCACTGAAGGTATACAACTTCCATTCCAAATGGATAGTCTAACTATAGAAAAGTTCATTGAGCTGTCTAGATGTTAGATCTGGTAAACTTAAGTGTGTAGCTGTTTTGTAAAATTTTTATAATTTAGTTTACTTAAAATTTTAGATATGAAAGAAGAAATAAATTAAACAGTACAAAGAATCAAGAAATCTGAGAGGTAGTGCTCTGAGTAGATAAAGATTGACAGACTCCTAGCCCAGTGGACTGAAAGAATGGAGATAGTTCAACAGAACCAGATATGAATGGGAAAACATTATAACAGACACCAAAGAGATTTAGAAGATCATAAAGCAATACCTTCAAAATCTATGCTCAACGTGTCAGAAAATAAATAAACAAATTTCTAGATTCTCCCAAACCACCAACCATAAAACAAGAAAAGATAAACAACTAAACTAGACCCATAACAAATAAGGAGATGGAAGCAGCAATAACAATACATATACAATTAAAAACTGACCAAAACAAAACAATCCAGGCCAAGACAGAATCACAGCAGAATTGCACCAGACTGTCAAAGATCTACCACAACACTCCCTAAATTTTTGTTAAAACAGAAACAGAAGTAACACTTCTAATATCTTTCTACAAAGCCAGGGTTACTCTATATACAAACCAGTCAAAGATATAACAATAAAGAAAACTACAGGCCAATTTCCACAGTGAACATAGATGCAAAAATCCTCAACAAACTAATTGCAAACTGAATATGGTTATGCATTTAAAAAACCATCCACCACTATTAAGTTGACTTTCTCCTGGAGATGCAAGGATTGATAAGTAACTCAGTTCATTTAATAAATCATACGGACATCAAGACACAAATCATATGCTCGTCTCTATAGATGCCAAAAAGGTCTTTGACAAAAATTCACCAAGTGTTCATAATATAAGTTGTAGAAGGACATCAGGAGACTCACATCAACAAAAATAAAGGCCACATGTGACAAACCCACAGCCAACATCATCTTAAATGGAGAAGAACTTGAAGCCATCCTGTTACAATCAGGAGTGACAAGGCTGGTCACTCTCCTCACTCTTGCAATAGTGTGCATGGAGCACTAGCTAGAGTAATAAAAGAGGGGGCACAAATTAAGTGGGGCTCAAGTCAGAAAAGCAGTTGAACTATCCCTATTTGCAGAAGATACGTAATGATGAAGTCCTTCTATGACTGATACGAAGGTACGTTGAATTTTGTCAAAGGTCTTTTCTGCACATATTGGAATGAGCATACAAGTTTTGTCTTGAAGTCCATTTATATGATTTATTATATTTATACATAACAGATCCCAAAGTTCCATCAAGAAGCTTCTAGACATTGTCAGGAATTTCAACAAAGTGACAGAATACAAGATCAACTTACAAAAATCTATATATGCCTTTCTATATACCCATAACAACAAAGAAAGCTGCCTCTATACCTCAGATTTCTAATATTGTCTCGTTTTCCTCCCAGCTCTGGGACAGGCACCATGTAAACTTGGAGTAATCACTGCAGAAGCTCAACTGTGTCCCAGTGTTCAGATGCCACACAGGAGCCAAGGAAGAGAAGCCTCGGCAATGATGAAACAAATTAAAAAGGGAATTGTTGACCTGGGGTCACACAGAGAGGCATTGGCCACACTGATCCTGCAGTATGACACTGGTCCATTCAACTGCAAAGTTCACACATAAGCTCCAAGAGCTGGGGAGGGGACATGCAGAAGAGGGACATACATGATAAAGTCACAGGCCTGGGCTCTCAGATATCACTGAAGTTTAAGTACTTGATTGAGGGAGATGAATGGCATAGACAGATGAGACATTCCAGAAAAGTGAATACATTCCAACAGGATTTGAGAAGTGTTCTGTGACAAACCTAAGGTCTGTATTCTCAGGTGACAAGGAGGAGAAACACAGAAATGCCACACTTGGTTTGTGATGTGACAGCTGCATTGTAAGCCTAGTGCTGTGACTGTCACTCATATCTTACTGTGTCTGCTGCCTTCCAGCTCTCAAGTGTGAGACAGGAGTCAGTGGGAACAGTGCTGTGCAGGAAGTGCTCTGTGGGTGATGCTTGGTTAGTGCTCTGGAGGTGACACATAGTGAGTGCTCTGAGGGCACTAACCACACAGAACAGGTGTGTGAGTAGATGTGCACAGGAGTCAGGACTCTGAGGAAAGGAATCTGGGAAGGCTTTGAAGGTACAGCTACAAAGATGTGCTAGAACCAAATAGAAGGAGCCTCAGTGTCAAGAGAGGAAACTACCCCAGTAGACCCTATGGTGTCTGGAACTATCAATGTGATGCTGCCATGGGTTCATCCTTCAATGGAGGGTCAGATATACAAAATGTAGGTGCAGGAGGAAAATAAGACAGGAAAGAAAAACTTTAGTATCAATTATTAGCAGGTCATATCTATATAAGAAAAGATACATACACACATACATATATACATACATACATATATGACAATAATGAAGAAATTGTGAAGATGAAACAGAATGCATGACATGGGAGGATTTGGGAGGATAGTGTGGAAAGAAAATGATGTAAACACTAGTCATGTATACAATTCTCACAATAGTATTATAATAGAAAAACTTTAATAAAAATGATGCAACTTGGGAGACATAAGCCCACCCTGCACTGATTGGGAACCGGTAAGGCCCCATCTCCAGACTGGGCAGACCAGATCCCTAGCCCCTATACCCCAGGGGGCATATCCTGTGCCCCTCCCACAAGCCATTGGAGCACCAGGGACCGGCCAGCTGCCCCTTTCTCTGCCTCCTCACCAAGAAAACAGCCCACTGTGACACCAGTGAAAACCGGAGACATAAGCACACCCTGCACCCATTGGGAACAGATTGGACCAAGAGCTCCCATTAGACCAAGAGCTCCCATTAGACCAAGAGTATCAACTGGACCAAAAGAGGCTCCCTCAGACACAGACAGCACTTTTATGGAGTGGGGGGTAGAGACGGGTAGACGCCAGTGCAAAAATACAGTCAACCACATAAAGACCAATATGGCACCATCAGAACCTAGTGGAGCCACATCAGAAAGACCTGAACATCCCAAAGCAGAAGAAGCAGAAGAAATAGATCTTAAAAATGACTTGAAGAAGATGATAGAAGCTTTTAAAGAGGAAATGAAAAGTACCCTTAAAGAATTCAAAGACAAACAAAAATTGGAAGAAATCAATAAATCCCTTAAAGAAAGTCAAGAAAAAGCAATTAAACAGATGAATGAAAAAGTCCAAGATTTGAAAAGTGAAAGATCTGAAATAGAGGCAATAAAGAAGACACAAACTGAGGGAAGGCTGGAAACGGAAAATCTGAGTAAATGAACAGGAACTACAGATGCAAGCATAACCAACAGAATGCAAGAGATGGAAGAGAGAATCTCTGGTGTTGAAGATACAATAGAAGAAATAGATTCATCAGTCAAAGAAAACACTAAAGCCAAAAAATTCATAACATAAGACATTCAGGGAATTTGAGACACCATGAAAAAACCAAACCTAAGAATAATAGGGATAGAAGAAGGAGAAGAATACCAACTCAAAGGCACAGAAAATATATTCAACAAAATTATAGAAGAAAACTTTCCCAATTTAAAGAAGGAAATGCCTATGAAGGTACAAGAAGGTTACAGAACACCAAATAGACTGGATCCAAAAAAAGACCACTCACCACATAATAATCAAATCATTAAACATACAGAATAAAGAAAAAATATTAAGAGCTGCAAAGGAAAAAGGCCAAGTAATATATAAAGGCAGACCCATCAGAATAACACCAGACTTCTCAATGGAGACTCTGAAAGCCAGAAGGTCCTGGACAGATATAATGCAGACACTAAGAGACCATGGATTCCAACCCATACTATTATATCCAGCCAAACTCTCAATCACCATTGATGGAATAAACAAAGTATTCCTTGATAAAACCAGATTTAAACAATACCTGTCCACAAATCCAGCCCTACAGAAAGCACTAGAAGGAAAAAGCCAACCTAAGGAAGTTAGATACAACCATGAAAATCGGGCAATAGATAACCCCACACCAACAAATACCAAAGAAGAGAAACACACAACACTACCACCAAAAAATAACAGGAATTAACAATCACTGGTCATTAATATCCATTAATATCGATGGTCTCAATTCGCCTAGAAAAAGACACAGGCTGACAGAATGGATATGAAAACAGGATCCATCCTTCTGCTGCATACAAGAAACACACCTCAACTTTAAAGACAGACACTACCTCAGAGTAAAAGGCTGGGAAAAGACTTTCTAATAAAATGGATTTAAGAAGCAAGCTGGTGTAGCTATCCTAATATCTAATAAAATAGACTTCAAACTAAAATCATTTGAAAGAGATCAGGAAGGACATTAAATATTTATCACAAGGAAAATCCACCAAGATGAAGTCTCAATTCTGAACATTTATGCCCCAAATACAAGGGCACCCACATTTGTAAAAGAAACATTACTAAAACTTAAATCGCACATCAAACCCCACACACTAGTAGTGGGGGATTTCAACACCCCACTCTCACTACTGGATAGATCTGCCAGACTGAAACTTAATAGAGAAATAAGGGATCTAACAGAAGTTATGTTTCAAATGGACTTAATAGATATCTACAGAACATTTCACCCTAACACAAAAAAATATACCTTCTTCTCAGAACCTCATGGAACCTTCTCTAAAACTGACCACATGCTGGGTCACAAAGCAAATCTCAACAGATACAAAAAAATTGGAATAACCTCTTGTATTTTATTGGACCACCATAGCTTAAAGTTAGATTTCAACAACAACAAAATTTAAAGAAATCTAAAATCTCATGGAAACTGAACAATGCCCAAATGAATCACCAATGGGTCAAGGAAGAAATAAAGAAATTAAAGGCTTCCTAGAGTTCAGTGAAAATGAAAGTACAACATACCTAAACTTATGGGATGGTATGAAAGCAGTGCTAAGAGGAAAATCCGCAGCACTAAATGCCCACATAAAGAAGTTGGAGAAATCTCACACTAGTGACTTAACTGCACACCTGAAAGCTCTAGAACAAGAAGAAGCAAACTCACCCAGGAGGAATCGACAACAGGAAATCATCAAATTGAGGGCTGAAATCAATGAAATAGAAACAAAGAGAATAATACAAGGATCAATAAAACAAAGAGTTGGTTCTTTGAGAAAATCAACAAGATAGACAAGCCCTTATCCAAATTAATCAAAAGGCAGACAGAGCATCCAAATTAGCAAAATCAGAAATGAAAAGGGAGACATAACAGCAGACAATGAGGAAATCCAGAGAGTCATCAGGTCATACTTAAAAAACCTCTACTCCACAAAACTGGAAAATCTGAAACAAATGGACAATTTTCATGATAAGTACCACATACCAAAGTTAAATCAAGACCAGATAAACTATTTAAACAGGCCAATAACCCCTAAGGAAATAGAAACAGTAATTAAGTCGCCCAACCAAAAAAAAACCAGGACCAGATATATGGTTTCAGCGAAGAATTCTACCAGAATTTCAAAGAAGAGCTAATTGCAATACTCTTCAAATTGTTCCACACAATAGAAACAGAAGGAACATTACCAAACTCTTTTTATGAGGTTAAAATTACCCTGATACCCAAACCACACAAAGATGCAACAAAGAAAGAGAATTACAGACCAATCTCCCTCATGAACACTGATGCAAAAAATACTCAATAAAATATTGTTAAACCAAATTAAGAACACATCAAAAAAAAATTACCCACTATGATCAAGTAGGCTTCATCCCAGGGATGCAAGGTTGGTTCAACATTCAAAAATCTGTCAATGTAATACACCATATAAACAAACTGAAAGAAAAAAAACCACATGATCATCTCATTAGATGCTGAAAAAGCTTTTGACAAAATCCAACACCCCTTCATGATAAAGTTCCTAGAGAGATGAGGAATACAAGGAACATACCTAAACATAATAAAGGCAATTACAGGAAGCCGACAGCCAACATCAAATTAAATGGAGAGAAACTCAAAGTGATTCCACTGAAATCAGGAACAAGACAAGGCTGTCCACTCTCCCCATATTTATTCAATATAGTACCTGAAGTTCTAGCTAGAGCAATAAGACAACAAAAGAAGATCAAAGGGATACAAATTGGAAAGGAATAAGTCAAACTTTAACTATTTGCAGACGATACGATACTGTACATAAGTGACTCCAAAAATTCTACCAGAAAATTCCTACAGCTGAAAAACTCCTTCAGTAATGTGGCAGGATACAAGATTAACTCAAAAAATCAGTAGCCTTCCTATATAAAAATGATAAAAGAGCTGAGAAAGAAATTAGAGAAACATCACCCTTTACAATAGCCACAAATAATATAAAATACATTGGGGTAACTCTAACTAAGCAAGCAAAGGACCTGTATGACAAGAACTTTAAGTCTCTGAAGAAAAAAATTGAAGATATCAGAAAATGGAAAGATCTCCCATGCTCATGGATAGGTAGGATTAACATAGTAAAAATGGCAATCTTACCAAAAGCAATCTACAGATTCAATGAAATCCCCATCAAAATCCCAACACAATTCTTCACAGACCTGGAAAGAACAATACTCAACTTCATATGGAAAAACAAAAAATTCAGGATAGCCAAAAGAATCCTGTACAATAAAACAACCTGGGGGTTGGGGGCATCACAATTGCTGACTTCAAGCTCTACTATAGAGCTACAGTAATAAAAACAGCTTGGTACTGGCATAAAAACCAACATGTGGACCAATGGAATCAAACAGAGAACCCTGACATTAATCCATACACGTATGAACACCTAATTTTTGACAAAGAAGCCAAAACTGTACAATAGAAAAAAGAAAGCATCTTCAACAAATGGTGCTGGCATAACTGGATGTCAACATGTAGAAGACTGCAAATACATCCGTATCTGTCACCATGCACAAAACTTAAGTCCAAGTGGATCAAAGACCTCAACATAAATCCAGTTACTCTGAACATGATAGAAGAGAAAGTAGGAGTAGTCTTGAATGCATTGGCACCAGAGATATAAATATATCTAAATATAACACCAGTAGCACAGACACTGAGAACAATTAATAAATGGGACCTCCTGAAACTGAGAAGCTTTTGTAGGGCAAAGGACACTGTCAATAAGATGAAACGACAGCCTACAGAATGGGAAAAGATCTTCACTAACCCAACATCTGACTGAGGGCTGATATCAGAATATAAAAAGAACACAAGAAACTAGACATCAAAATACCTAACAGTCCAATTAAAAAGTGGGCCATAGAGCTAAAGAGAGAATTCTCAACAGAAGAAGCTCGAATGGCTGAAAGACATTTAAGGAATTGCTCAACATCTTTAGTCATCAGGGAAATACAAATCAAAACAACTATGAGATACCACCTTACACCTGTCAGAATGGCTAAGATCAAAAACACTGAAGACAGCTTATGTTGGAGAGGATATGGAGCAAAGGGAACACTCCTCCACTGTTGGTGGGAGTGCAAACTTGTACAACCACTGTGGAAATCAGTATGGCACTTTCTCAGGAAATTGGGAATCAATCTTCCTCAAGACCTAGCTATACCACTCCTGGGCATATACCTAGGGAATGCTCAATCATACCACAAGGACACATGCTCAACTATGTTCATAGCAGCCTTATTTTTAATAGCCAGAACCTGGAAACAACCTAGATGTCCTTCAACTGAAGAATGGATAAAGAAAATGTGGTACACATACACAATGGAGTACTACTCAGCAGAGAAAAACAATGACATCATGAGGGTTGCAGGCAAATGGATGGAACTAGAAAAAATCATCCTGAGTGAGGTATCCCATACTCAGAAGGACAAACATGGTATGTACTCACTCATAAGTGGATACCAGATATAAAGGATAACCAGACTGCAACCCTCAGCTTCAGGGAGGCTAGCTAGTATGGAGGACCCTAGGAAGGGTGCATGGATCGTCCAGAGATGGAGAAATGGATGAGATCTACGTGAGCAAAATAGAAGTAAGGGGGGTGATGGAGGGCAAGGAGTGAGGGTTGAGAGCTTAGAGGAGGGGGAGGTTCGAGCTGGAACGGGAACAGAGTGGGGGAGCAAGGAAAGAGATACCATGATAAATGAAGACACCATGGGAATAAGGAGAAGCAGAATACTAGGGAGGTTCCCAGGAATCCACAAGGATGACTCCACCATAAGCTACTGGCAATAGTCGGGAGGGTGCCTGAGCTGGCCTACTCTGGTGATTGGATGGCTGAATACCCTAACTGTCATCATAGAACCCTCATCAGTGACTGATGGAAGCAGATGCAGAGGTCCATGGCCGCGTCCCATGTGGAGCTCCAGGAGTCCAATCAATGAGAGAGCAGAGGGATTCCATGAGCAAGGGATATGGAGACCATGATGGAAAAAGCACAGAGAATATTAGGCAAAGTAGTGGAAACACATGAACTGTGGACCAATAGCTGAGGAGCCCCCATGGTACTGAATTAGGCCCTCTGGATAAGCGGGACAGTTGTTGAGCTTGAACTGTATAGGGGGCCCCCAGGGAGTGGGATCGGATTCTGTCCCTAGTGCATGAACTGGCGTTTTGGAACCTAGTGTCTATGGTGAAACACTTTGCACAGCCTTGGTGCAGGGAGGAGGGGCTTGGACCTGCATAACTGAATGTACCAGGCTAAGCTGACTCCCCATGTGAGACCTTGCCTTGGAGGAGGTGGGAATGGGGGGTGGGTTGGGGGGAAAGACTGGGGGGCAGGAGGAGGGAGGACTGAGGAATCTGTGGTTGGCATGTAATATAAAATGAATAGAAAATCTCTTAATAAAAAAATGATGCAACTGGCTTCCCATGAAAAAATATTATTTTGCAGTTTGTCACCAAGATCTGTACATCCCATGGGTGAATATTGTTCTTATTTCTACAGGGCAATGAAAATAGGACCCAAAGAAATTTGAAGGTTTGTGGGATCATTACCTTTGAGAATTCTTACAACAAGCAGAAAAGGACTGGTTCTGCCACAGGGCTAGAGAGAGATCAAGATGGAAGCCTGCTGTGAAAACAGGCTGTTGGGTTGCCTGGCACTCCACGCAGGTAGCAAGCTGCCCCGCAATACACTGCATAGAGCCCATATACTGCCTTACCCCTGGCTTGCCCATGCCTGACTATTATTCTCTCTCTCTGTGACTGTGCACCTGCACCAACACCTCTGCTTCAGAACAGTGGTTCTTTCTCCCAAGAGTATGAAGCACATCTGGATCAAAGAAACAAGGAAGCTCTGGCTTGTAACCTCACAGTGCCCCCTTGTGGGAGAAATAGTACTATCTGGAAAGAGTGAAATGGGGAAGAAATAGAAGAAATTACAAGCAGGAGGGTGTGTGCCTAGAAAAAAAGTAAAAGGAGCAGAGAGAATGGAGTGACAGAGGGGATTTATACCCACTTTGTATGGCCCTTTTTTCTAGCTAAGGGAGTCAATAATTCTGGCTCTCTTCAAAGTTGATTTCCAGAAATATCCAGCTAAATTCACTGTCTTGATTAATTGCATTCCCAGACATTATTTGGAGCCCAGCTATCTTTATCCTTGGCAATTTCTTGCAACCAAGGGTTAAGAAGAAAAACTTGCAATATGATGAGTGCAGCAAAGGAGACTCATTTCTTTGTGGAAGTATCTGGAAGAAGAGGGGTGCAGTTGGATGTGTCTATGCAACAGCATTCTCAGTAGGAAGAGCTTCCTTCCTCCACTTTCATCGAGGGTTTCCCTGGGTCTCTAGCCATTCAGCCACAATGCCCTGAGGATATCAAGGAGACAAGGCACATACCTCTGTCCTTACTGGAGACCTGAGCTCCCAGGGTGATGTTGACCCACAGTGGAGGCTGGTCATACTGGAACACCCAGCAGCTAAAGGTGCTCTCATCTGATTTGGCATCTTCCTGCAATGTGTGCTTTAGAGAGTATGTCCCATCAGCATTTCTGGTGGCCTGAGGGATCTCAGGAGTCAGGATCTTGTTATTATTCTTAGTCCAGATTAGTTGCACGTTTTTGGGGTAGAAGTGGCTAACATGGCAAGTCAGGTTCACTCTTTGATGAGCCTTATCACAGATCATGGTGATCTTCAGTGTGGGGATAACTAGACAGGAACAATAAGTGAACAGAGATGAAATCTTGGTACTGTCTGATTTCCCTGTCCCAAGGTCTCTTAGTCATTTTGATAAAATTTAAGTGGTTGATTGGTAGGGTCCCAAAAATTCCAAGAAGACCTTGAACTCACTGTGTAGCCAGGGATGACCTTGAGTTCCTGATCCTTCTGCCTCCACTAAGCCATCCCTTCTGCCCCTCTTTTCTTTTCTTATAATCTAGCCAGTCAAATTTGTGCTGCCTGTATACTCATAGGTTTGGGACAGTGGAGCATGCTTGACCTACCAGGGCCATGCCCTTGGGGAAAACTCACTCTCATTCCTTCAGAGACTACAAGCTGTCAGGAGGTCACAGCTAGAAGGCCGGGGTCCATTAGGATCCCCATTTCATGCTGGAATGTCAAGTGGCTTGATCTTGTGCAATTCTTGTACAGGTGCTCTGAGTTCACAAGTGAAGAGAGTTCACAAGTTCACTCTCTTTTTAAATAAACAACTTTGTATATGTTTCATGTAAGACAAATAGGGATAAGTAATAAATATTCATTAAACACAGCTGGAAACACATGGGTGTCTAATCTGGTCAGAGTTAAATATTTCATATCGTGACATCATGACATATAATTATAAGAATTATTAAAATGAATTGCTCCACAAGAAGAGGGACTCTATAATCACAACACCTACAACAGTGCCTGGCACACAGTAACTGTTCATTGTTTATTGAGTGAATAATATTTTACACAATGCTGGAGATTTCCCAGAACTCAGGATTTTATACACAGAAGACAATACTCCACCTCTGAAGTACATCCTCAGTTCCATTTTTCACTTATTTATTTTTATTTCAATAAGTTGTCCAGGCTGGCCTTGAACTCAGTCTTAACCCTTACAGGACTGGAACTTGTTATATCCTTGCCTGTTCCCCGAAGGAGCTGACATTACATGCCTTATGCCACAAGCTCCAGCTAATAATAAATATTTAGAAACTTTTGAACATTTGTAATGATATAAATAGGACAAATATGTTTAGAGAAGGATGCTAGGTCCATACAATAGCAAGTCAAACATTCGCAAACAACTTACACTTTGTTAGGCATGGTTCTTGTTGTTCTAGAAGAACAGCTGGTTTAATCTTCAGAGGAAGCTTACAAAGTAGGGGTTGGTTTTATTCCTAATTTTTAGGGAAACTTGAGCACAGAATATTTAAGACACGTGGCCAATATTCTGTAGCCTATGAAATGATACAGTTAAGATCAAAGCCCAGCTGTCTAGCACCTGGAACCTGTACTTTTAATCCATATTCATGTGTTCAAGGCTGGAAGTGATCAATTTCTATTCCCCATTTGTAAAATGGGGCTTTGGGCCAAACCTCCATGCTACCAGTGTGGCCCCACCACATATATCAGTGATCACTCACCTAGGAGCACTTGAGAAAGATTGATGGTCATTTTTAGAGGCTCATTGAGGTCCCCATGGTTGACTTCACAGGTGATCTGAGAAAAGATATCTTGTTTGGCCAATGCCACCCATGCCTTGCTTGTGACATAGAAAACATCTCTGCTGATAGGCAGCCACTGTGGGGCTAAGGCTGGAAGTTCATTATTGTCCTTAAACCAGTTAACACTGAGGTTCTTGGAGCTGAAAAGGCCAGCGGTGCAGTTAAAAGGCACTGAATTTGAAGTGACTGTCCTCTGTTCTGGGCCCTTCAAAGTGATGAAAGGCTTTCCAGCTAAAAAAACAAAAACAAACAAACAAATAAAAACCAGTTGTGAGTACCTTCTCAATATTGGAAGAACGAATATACAACAGTATGTGAACCCTATGTGTCCCATGAGTAATGAAAACTGTCCTTTCTCCTGGAGTCACTCTTTCAGAGATTTAGAGCAATGGCTCACTCAAGTCAAAATGCATTCCCCTGTCCCTATGCTCAAGGGAGAAGATACTACCTATGATATCTGACTTTGTGGAGAATGCAAATGGGCCATAATGAACAAATACTAAATAAAATATGACTAGTGTGGGCAAATGAATGTCCTCAGGAAACTCAACAAGTGCAGACATAGAAAAATGAGGAATTGGGAGCAGCATGCCGCTGAGGCAGGCGGAGCAGAGTGGCTGGCGCCGGCTGAAGTGCAGTTGTAATAAAGACCAGAAACTGAGCTATTACCCACCGAAGAGTTAGTGAAAACAAGATCTTAATCAAGAGCTTGGAACAGGGACGTCTTTAATCCCAACACCCGGGGAAGGAGCCATCTCCCTGGGACGGAACCAGAAAGGATCTGAACACTCTGTCTGAGGCCAACCCAGGGCCCAGCTGCTGATCCTGCAAAACCCAACAACTTGGAGGTGTTGGTGAGACTACCACGCTCATCTGAAATCCATCCAGGAGAGGATTCAGAATCCTACAGTTTGAAGTCTGAGGAAACAAGATCAGCTGAGGAGTCGACGAATGAGCAAAACGTGACCCAAGAACACAGAAGAAGGCACCACCCAACCACCAAACCAGATCACCAGAATCGTAAGTATACACTTCACCGACTGAGAACAGGTAAGCTCCCTTCTCCAGAATGACAGATCAAGCCTCAAGCCCCTAGGCCCTACACATCGGAGTCCCAGAGACCAGACAGCTACCTTTCCCTGCTCCCCCACAAACCCCCCTCCAAAACAAAAAACAATCAAAAAACTAACCCCTGTGAATCTAACAACCACTGAAACCATAAGCACACCCTGCACCAACTGGGAACAACTGCTCCCAGAGACAGAACCCACTAACCCTGATCTGACTAAGCTGCTCCTGAAGAAACAGAGCCCAACAGCACCGATTTAACCAAGAACTTCTAGTGAACCAAGACTAAAAATTTGAACATGAGAAGCACCTTCAGACACAAACACCATCTGCACTGAGCAGAGAAAGAGATGAGTAGATGCCAGCGGAAAAATACAGGCAACAACATAAAGACCTATATGACAACACCAGAACCTACCGACTCTACAATTGCAAGTCCTGAACATACCAAGGCAGAAGAAACAGAAGAAATCAATCCTAAAAATGACTTTAAGAAGATGATAGAGGTCCTTAAAGAAGAAATAAAAAATACCCTTAAAGAGGAAATGAAAATCTCCATTAAAGAGGAAATAAACCCTTAAAGAGGAAATGAAAAACTCCATTAAAGAGGAAATAAAAAATTCTCTTAAAGAGGAAATGAAAAACTGCATTAAAGAGGAAATGAAAAACTTCCTTAAAGAGGAAATAAAAAATTCCCTTAAAGAAATGGAAGAAAAAACAAACAAAAAATTGGAAGAAAGCAAAGAAAACCAAGAAAAAATAATTAAACAGATGAAAGAAACATTCCAAGGTCTGAAAAAAGAAATTGAGACAACAAAGAAAACACAAGCTGAGGGAATGCTGGAAATAGAAATCCTGACTAAACGAACAAGAACTACAGAAACAAGCATAACCAACCGAATACAAGAGACAGAACAGAGAATCTCTAACATTGAAGACACAATAGAGAAAATAGATTCATCAGTCAAAGAAAACACTAAAGACAAAAAAGTCGTAACACAAAACATCCAAGAAATCTGGGACACCATGAAAAGACCAAACCTAAGAATAATAGGGATAGAAGAAGGAGAAAAATACCAACTCAAAGGCACAGAAAATATATTCAACAAAATCATAGAAGAAAACTTTCCTAACCTAAAGAAAGAAATACCTATGAAGATACAAGAAGCTTACAGAACACCAAATAGGCTGGATCCAAAAAGAAAGTCCTCTCGCCACATAATAATCAAAACATTAAACATACAGATCAAAGAAAAAATATTAAGAGCTGCAAAGGAGAAAGACCAAGTAACATATAAAGGCAAACCCATCAGAATAACACCAGTCTTCTCAATAGAGACTATGAAAGCTAGAAGGTCCTGGACAAATGTTATGCAGACACTAAGAGACCATGGATGCCAACCCAGACTATTATACCCAGCAAAACTCTCAATCACCATAGGCAGAGTAAACAAAATATTCCATGATAAAACCAGATTTAATCAATACCTATCCACAAACCCAGCCCTACAGAAAGCACTAGAAGGAAAAATCCAACCCAAAGAAGCTAAACACACCCATGAAAACTCAGGCAATAGATAAACCTACACCAACAAACACCAAAGAAGGACAACATAACACGACCACAAAAAATAACAGGAAATAACAATCACTGGTCATTAATATCCATCAATATCAATGGTCTCAACTCACCTATAAAAAGACACAGACTAACAGAATGGATAAGAAAACAGGATCCATCCATCTGCTGCATACAAGAAACACACCTTAACTTCAAAGACAGACACTACCTCAGAGTAAAGGGCTGGGAAAAGGCTTTCGAAGCAAATGGACCTAAGAAACAAGCTGGTGTAGCAATCCTAATAGCTAATAAAATAGACTTCAAACTAAAATCAATCGAAAGAGATCAGGATGGACATTACATATTTATCACAGGAAAATCCACCAAGATGAAGTCTCAATTCATTTATGCCCCAAATACAAAGGCACCCACATTCATAAAAGAAACATAACTAAAGCTTAAAACACACATCAAACCCCACACATTAGTAGTGGGAGATTTCAACACACCACTCTCACCAAAAGACAGATCTACCAGACTGAAACTTAACAAAGAAATAAAAGACCTAACAGATGTTATGACTCAAATGGACTTAATAGATATCTACAGAACATTCCACCCTAACACAAAAGAATATACCTTCTTCTCAGCACCCCATGGAACCTTCTCAAAAATTGACCACATGCTGGGTCACAAAACAAATCTCAACAGATACAAAAAAATTGGAATAACCTCCTGTATCTTATCAGACCACCATGCCTTAAAGTTAGACTTCAACAACAACAAAAATTATAGAAAGCCTACGATCTCATGGAAACTGAATAATACCGACTTGAAACATCAATGGGTCAAGGAAGAAATAAAGAAAGAAATTAAAGATTTCCTAGAATTCAATGAAAATGAAAGTACAACATACCCAAACCTATGGGACACTATGAAAGCAGTGCTAAGAGGAAAATTCATAGCTCTAAATGCACACATAAAGAAGATGGAGCAATTCCATACCAATGAATTAACAGCACACCTGAAAGCTCTAGAACAAAAAGAAACAAACTCACCCAGGAGAAACAGAGGGCAGGAAATAATCAAATTGAGGGCTGAAATCAATGAAATAGAAAACAAGAGAACAATACAAAAAATCAATGAAACAAAGAGTTGGTTCTTTGAAAAAATCAACAAG
>CABHPH010134125.1:10255-28918 GCA_902168325.1 Peromyscus nudipes | reverse complement strand
TGGTGGTGCACGCCTTTAATCCCAGCACTCAGGAGGCAGAGGCAGGTGGAGCTCTGTGAGTTCGAGGCCAGCCTGGTCTACAAAGTTAGTTCCAGAACAGCTAGTGCTGTTACATAGAGAAACCCTGTCTTGAAAAGCCAAGAAAAAAAAGGAGAGGAAAGAAAGGGAGAGAGGGAGGGAGGGAAGCAAGCAAGCAAGGGAAGGAAAGGAAGGAAGGAAAAAGGTAAGGAAAGGAAAGGAAGGGAAAGGGAAGGGAAGGGAAAGGAAATAGGGAATGGAAAAAGGGAACGGAAAAAGGGAAGGGAAGGAAGAAAAGAAAGAAGGAAAGAAAGAAAGACCATGTTTTGATCCTAATTCCTGGCTACTATCTGTATCTTAATCACTTTGGTTGGAATTGGTTGAATGTTTAGATACATGAGTTTTCTAACTGAATTTTGTTGAACAGATGTAATGTACAATGGAAGTTTTACTGAGAAGCTTAAGCTGCTTTTTAAACTGCATATTCCTCCAGGTAAGAATTTAACAGTCTTTAATGGTATATATTAAGAGTTCATTCCATTGTAACAGGCATCGTGGCACAGATAATTTAATTTTAACAAATAAAACAATCTTTCACATAATGTAAGGTTATTGTTTCATTGTGGCCATCAAGTAATATCACAAGTATTTTTGCTGGTGTAGATACATAGAGAGAATGAAATCTATGGAAGAGATTCCGTATAACAGGTGGATCCTCAGTTTCCTGTTAGTAGGCAATCATTTATTTATATATGTATGTATAGATGTATGCCATTTGAGATAGGGTCTCAGTGTATGTCCCAGACTGACTTCAGCCTCAGAAGTGCAAGGAGAACAGGCGTGTGCCACCATGTCCTGCTAGCTATCTCTTAAATGATAACTTGTGCAGGAAATTCTGTGTCATTGAAATATTGAGATGATGTTGAACTTCTGCCATGATTGTCATTAGGATAAAGATTCACTTTAGGCAGATTACTATACTTGCAGATGGGTACAAATTAGCATGTGCTATGTCACAACTTTCACTTGACACCCAGTGTCAACCTTAGGCTGCCACATGCGTGCATGGGCTCACACATAAAATAGATTTTATATGCAGTCTCTTATTTTAGCCTCATAATTTTTGAAAGATTATATTATCCTTCCAATTTTTGCAAAAAGGAGACTGAGGGTTGGGGAGGTTCAACTCTGTGTCAAATATCCCATAGTTAATATGAGATCCATCTGACTCCAGAGTTCTTTTTCCTGTTCTATGATACTTCGTCAAAGTCACCATGCTCTTCCAATTTTCATAGTTTTTTTTCACTATCCTTAAGATTATTTCCCAACACATCCCTACTCTGAAAATATTGTGAAAAGTAGTTTTGTATTTGATAATTCATAAAATTGAATAGCACCTCATAATTTGTCTAAGGCTCTCCCTGGCTCCATTTTAAAGCCTTTTTTTAAAGGCTTTTCAGGTTAGCAAGGAATCATTATTTATCAGACCAAAAAACTAAAGCCATCTTTAATCCTTCAGACCCAAATCACAAACACAGCATTAGAAACAAAAGACAAACCACATAATAATTGAATTATAGCAATAAATTTGATTAGATTACTTTACCATTTGAATATTTAAATTGTCCATTTCATACATTGTTTGCAGACGGATTGAAAGTAGAAATATGAAATAGGATGAAATATAAACTAGGAAACACTGTGTTTCTGTTGAATAGCAGTGGGGAAACAGTACGCCACTCAGCTTCATGTTTTCCTTATTAGTGCAGGAGTTTTAAGCATGTTTTATGTTTTAAGATTTCATGTTCAAACATAATCTAAATATCAGATTTTCTTCTTTCAATTCATAGTGACTCTCAGAAAACTACTAAAAAGCAAGTAGGTTACCCATGCTCCTATAGATGGCCCTTGGCATCAAATGGACTCAGTGGGTTTTATAGAAGAGCCCATGAAACTAGAAGGGAATAATGGTAGTGGAAGAGGGATTGCAGGGGAGGAAATGGGGGGATGGATTTGATCAAATATAGTATATGCATATGTGAAGTTCTTAAGCAATAAAAAAGAAGAAAAGCAAGTAAGAGAAATCCTAGAACTCAAAGTGATCAAATGTTTATTTGGTACACGACAGAGCAGAGCAATGTTATTTCCGCATTTCTGTATGTGCACATTTCTTAAACACTTCATCTAATGTATACTCTTCAGTTTGTCTGGGTGTAAGAACCACTTCTCTGTCCTTCATTGTTAGTAAATGTGATTTGGGTTATATGCTTTCAGCTTATACTGAAGTGGTGTCTAAGACTTCTTCAAAGGGCGATGAGCTTTCAACAGAAGAATTATTTTACTTCAGCCAGCTCCAGGGTAAATATTCATTGAAACTTGTAACTGAATTTGTGTTTTGAGGTCTCAGACTTGTCTGAAACACTTGGGCTGCAGTAATCATCCTGCCTCAGTCTCCCAGGAAGATAGGACTATGGGCATCTTGATGATTGGCTACTTGTGGAGATCTTCTTGAATTGAAGTAACTGTACCTTTCACTTTTTGATACTACAGTAGCAGTTAGGGCAGTCCATAAATATTTGACTGACTAGACTGTATTTAATAATTTTTATTTTTTTGAAATCGCTTATTATTTAAAAGAAAGTATATATATATTTGCTTTTAATTATATTAAAGAAATTTCTAGTCCGTATCAGACCATTTTTCTTTCCTTTTTTTATTATTAAGAAATTCTCTATTCATTTTACATACCAACCACAGATCCCCCTCTCCTCCCTCCTCCCTTCCCCCAGCCTTCTCCCCCATCCCCCATTCCCACCTCCTGCAAGGCAAGGCCTCCCATGGGGAGTCAGCAGAACCTGGTACATTCAGTTGAGGCAGGTCCAAGCCCCTACACCTGCACCAAGGCTGTGCGAGGTGTCCAGCCATAGGCACTAGGCTCCAAAAAGCCAGCTCATGCACCAGAGATGGATCCCAATCCCACTGCCAGGGGGGCCCCTAAACAATTTAAGCTAAACAACTGTCTTGCCTATGCAGAGGGCCTAGTCCAGTCCCATGGGGGCTCCACAGCTATTGGTCCACACCTATTGGTCATGAGTTCCCACTAGTTTGGCCTGGTTGTCTCTATATGTTTCCCCATCATAATCTTGATGTCCCTTGCTCATAGAATCTCTCCTCTCTCTCATGAACTGGACCCCTGGAGCTCAGCCTAGCGCCCGGTCGTGGATTTCTGCATTTGCTTCCATCAGTTACTAGATGAAGGCTCTATGATGACATTTAGGGTATTCACCAATCTGATTATCGGAGTAGGCCAGTTCAGGCATCCTCTCCACTATTGCTAGTAGTCTAATGTGGGGTCATCCTTGTGAATTCCTGGGAACTTCCCTAGCACCCTGTTTCTGCCTATTCCCATGATGTCTTCATTTATCATGGTATCTCTTTCCTTGCTCTCCCACTCTGTCCCTATTCCAGCTCGAACCTCCCATATTCCAGCTCGAACCTCCCATTCCCTTATGTTCTCATTCCCCATCCCCAACCCTCTATTCCCCCCCTTTACCCCCATGTTTGCTCATGGAGATCTCATCTATTTTTCCTCCACAGGGTGATCCATGCGTCCCTTTAGGGTCCTCCTTGTTAGCTAGCTTCTCTGGAGCTATGGGTTGTCGTCTGGTTATCCTTTGCTTTACATCTAGTATCCATTTATGAGTGTGTGCATACCATGTTTGTCCTTCTGAGTTTGGGTTATCTCACTCAGGATGATATTTTCTAGTTCCATCCATTTGCCTGCAAATTTCATGATATCATTGTTTTTCTCTGCTGAGTAGTACTCCATTGTGTATATGTACCACATTTTCTTTATCCATTCTTTGGTTGAGGGACATCTAGGTTGTTTCCAGATTCTGGCTATTACAAATAATGCTGATATGAACATTTTTGAGCATGTGTCCTTGTGGTATGACCTTATTGACCATGTCCTTTGCCCTACAAAAGCTTCTCAGTTTCAGGAGGTCCCATTTATTAATTGTTGCTCTTAGTGTCTGTGCTACTGGTGTTATATTTAGGAAGTGGATTTTGTCAAAGGCTTTTTCAGCATGTAACGAGATGATCATGTGGTTTATTTCTTTCAGTTTGTTTATATGTTGTATTGCATTGACAGATTTTCATATGTTGAATCATCCTTGCATCCCTGAGGTGAAGCCTACTTGGTCATGGTGGATAATTTTTTTGATGTGTTCTTGAATTTGGTTTGCCAATATTTTATTGAGTATTTTTGCATCAATGTTCATGAGGGAGATTGATCTGTAATTCCCTTTCTCTGTTGCATCTTTGTGTGGTTTGGGTATCAAGGTAACTGTAGCCTCATAAAAAGAGTTTGGTAATGTTTCTTCTGTTTCTATTGTGTGGAACAATTTGAAGAGTGTTGGTATGAGCTCTCCACTGAAATTCTTGTAGAATTCTGCACTGAAACCATCTGGTCCTGGGCTTTTTTTGGTTGGGAGACTTTTAATGACTGTTTCTATTTCCTTAGGAGTTATTGGTCTGTTTAAATTGGTTATCTGGTCTTGATTTAAAAACTTTGGTATATGGTACCTATCCAGAAAATTGACCATTTCTTTTAGATTTTCCAATTTTGTGGAGTACAGGTTTTTGAAGTATGACCTGATGATTCTCTGGATTTCCTCATTCTTTGTTGTTATGTCCCTTTTCATTTCTGATTTTGTCAATTTGGATGCTCTCTCTCTGCCTTTTGGTTAGTTTGGATAAGGGCTTGTCTATCTGGTTGATTTTCTCAAAGAACCAACTTTGTTTCATTGATTCTTTGTATTCTCTTTGTTTCTATTTTATTGATTTCAGCCCTCAATTTGATTATTTCCTGGTGTGTATTCCTCCTGGATGAGTTTGCTTCTTTTTGTTCTAGAGCTTTCAGGTGTGCTGTTAAGTAAGTCGCTAGTGTGCGATTTCTCCAACTTCTTTATGTGGGCATTTAGTGCTATGACTTTTCCTCTTAGCACTGCTTTCATAGTGTCGCGTAAGTTTGGGTATGTTGTACATTCGTTTTCATTGAATTCTAGGAAATCTCTAATTTCTTTATTTATTCCTTGACCCATTGGTGATTCAATTGGCATTATTCAGCTTCCATTAGTTTGTAGGCTTTCTATAATTTTTGTTGTTGTTGAAATCTAATTTTAAGCCATGGTGATCTGATGAAACACAGGAAGTTATTCCAATTTTTTTGTATCTATTGAGATTTGCTTTGTGACCGAGCATGTGATCAATTTTAGAGAAGGTTCCATGGTGTGCTGAGAAGAAGGTATATTCTTTCGTGTTAGGGTGGAATGTTCTCTAGATATCTATTAAGTCCATTTGAGTCATAATATCCGTTAGTTCCCTTATTTCTCTGCTAAGTTTCTGTCTGGCAGACCTGTCCATTGGAGAGAGTGGGGTGTTGAAGTCTCCCACTACTAAAGTGTGGGGTTTGAGATGTGATTTAAGCTTTAGTAATGTTTCTTTTACAAGTGTGGGTATGCTTATATTTGGGACATAAATGTTCAGAACTGAGACTTCATCTTGGTGGATTTTTCCTATGATAAATATGTGATGTCCTTCCTGATCTCTTTTGATTGAGTTTAGTTTGAAGTCTATTTTGTTAGATATTAAGATTGCTACACCAGCTTGCTTCTTAAGTCCATTTGATTGGAAAGTCTTTTCCCAGCCTTTTACTCTGAGGTAGTGTCTGTCTTTGAAGTTGAAGAGTGTTTCTTGTATGCAGCAAAATGATGGATCCTGTTTTCGTATCCATTCTGTTAGCCCGTGTCTTTGTATAGGCGAATTGAGTCCATTGATATATAAGGGATATTAATGACCAGTGATTGTTAATTCCCATTATTTTTGGTGGTAGTGTTGTGTGTTTTCCTTCTTTGGTATTTATTGGTGTGGGATTATCTATTCCCTGTATTTTCATGGGTGCATCTAACTTCCTTAGGTTGAATTTTTTCTTCTAGAGCTTTCTGTAGGGCTGGATTTGTGGATAGGTATTATTTAAATCTGGTTTTATCATGGAATATTTTGTTTACTCTGTCTATGGCGATTGAGAGTTTTGCCGGGTATAATAGTCTGGGTTGGTATTCATGATCTCTTATTGTCTGCATAACATCTGTCCAGGACCTTCTGGCTTTCAGAGTCTCCATTGAGAAGTCAGGTGTTATTATGATGGGTCTGCCTTTATATGTTACTTGGCCTTTTTCCTTTGCAGCTCTTAATATTTTTTTCTTTATTCTGTATGTTTAGTGGTTTGATTTTTATGTGGCGAGCTGACTTTTTTTTTTTTTTTGATCCAGTCTATTTGGTATTCTGTAAGCTTCTTGTGTCTTCGTAGGCATTTCCTTCTTTAGGTTGGGAAAGTTTTCTTCTATGATTTTGTTGAATATATTTTCTGAGCCTTTGAGCTGGTATTCTTCTTCTTCTATCCCTATTATTCTTAGGTTTGGTCTTTTCATGGTGTCCCAGATTTCCTGGACGTTTTGTGTTATGACTTTGTTGGCTTTAATATTTTCTTTGACTGATGAATCTATTTCTTCTATCATATCTTGAATGCCGGAGATTCTCTCTTCCATGTCTTGCATTCTGTTGGTTATGCTTGCTCTGTAGTTCCTGTTTGTTTACTCAGATTTTCCATTTCCAGCATTCCCTCAGTTTGTGTCTCCTTTATTGTCTCTATTTCAGTTTTCAAATCTTGAACTGTTTCCTTCACCTGTTTAATTGCCTTTTCTTGGTTTTTTTTGGCTTTCTTTAAGGGATTTATTGATTTCTTCCAATTTTTTATTTGTCTTTTCCTCGATTTCTTTAAGGGAATTTTTCTTTTCCTCTTTAAAGGCCTCTATCATTGTCTTAAAGTCATTTTTAAGGTTTTTTTTTTCTTCTGCTTCTTCTGGGTTGGGATGTTCAGGTCTTGCTGATGTAGAACCACTAGGTTCTGGTGGTGCCATATTGGTCTTTATGTTGTTGACTGTGTTTTTGCACTGGCATCTACCCATCTCTTCCTCCACTCAGTGCAAGTGGTATCTCTTTCTGAGGGAGCCTCTCTTGGTCCAATCCATACCCTTGGTCCAATCGGAGCTCTTGTTCCAATCAGTGATGGTAGACTCTGTGTCTCAGGGAACAGCTGTGGTCTTAGAGGGTGGGTGGGTTTGAGGGGTGGAGTGGGGCTTGTAGGTTACAGGGCCTGGTGGGGGATGGTGGTAGTCCAGGCTGCCTGCAGGAGACCTGCCTGCTGGCCTGAAACTGGAACTGCAATGGGTGGTGGTGTAGGGGCACAGGGTTGTGCCCCTGGACCCAAAGCCTAGAGGCTTGGGTGAATGGTTATGAGAGCAAAGACTTACCTCTTAGTCCAATCAGCGCTGGCAGACTCTGTCTCAGGGAGCAGCTGCAGTCTCAGAGGGTGGGTAGGTTTGGGGGGGGGCTTATCTGTATCAGACCATTTTTATGTTTTAATAAAGGACAATGAAGCTGATAGAATCATCAATGATTTGTAAACCATAGCTTTTGTTTAAATAGTGAATACTTATAAATCAAGTGTAAGATACAAGAATGAATCTGTTTTTCTCACATAAATTGGAAGTGATACATGCTTGTGTGTGTCTTTTGATTCATTTTCATAGGTATGTGGTCTTACAGAGAAAATTTATGTGACTATTTGTTTACTATATATAAAGTGAGAATTATAAAACCTCAAAAACCATCTAAGTCTGCCCACTTTATGTAGAAGAGCACTGAGTACAGAAAGAAGTGAATTGTATAGGGTTTCACAATGAGTGAAATGAGCCTTACTTGGGATGTGTGGCTTGTTCTTCAGACTCCCAATATGTGTGGGGCTTTCTTCCCAGTAATAAATCTTATATTTTATTTTATGTGCATTGGTGTTTTGCCATAGGTGTCAGGTCCCCTGAAACTGGAGTTACAGACAGGTGTGAGCTGCCATGTGGGTGCTGGGAATTGAACTTGGGTACTCTGGAAGAACAAGCCAGTGCTCTTAACCCCTGAGCCATCTCTCTAGCCCCATTTTTTTATATTTTATTTTACTAATAAATCTTAATTTGAAGGCAGTCAAATGGAGAAACTATCACTCAGAAGCAAATACTTAAATTTGATGTATTGCCCTCTAGAATTTTTTAACATTAATATACAGTGTTCTTTTCTTTTTCTATGAATATTTTTGATACTTTGCATTCTAATGTCAGGAGGTCAGGTCACATAAAATTGCTTTGGTGGGTCAAAAAATAGTAAGTGCTTATAAGTATACAAAATATTAGTTTACTTTGAAAAAGAAACTTTTTTTAACATTTTATAATATGCAGTTGCCCTCTTTCCCCTTTAGTTTCCAAGCATGCAGATGGGAAGGAAACAGAATCAGGAAAAAATACCCCTGAAAAAGGTACTGTGATAAAAATCTGGGACTATCATTCAATTTATTAAATTTTTGATTCTAAAAATAGTGATAGCTATAATGGGGGAGGAGGTAGAGTTTTTTTTAAAGGCTGTAGATTTGTCCTGATATGGTTTATAGTTACATCATGTTACTATAACAATTTATTATTTATTCTTGTGATACTTACATCTCAGAAGTTATAAAAATTTAATAGTAAATGATCCATATTCATTTTTGTTATTTTAAAGATTTTATTTTAATTACAAAAATAATAGGTAATCTTTGTGGCAGAAATTCAGACAGCATATAGGCTTTCTTACCCCCACACAAACCCAGTCAGAAGTAAAGACTGTAAACGTTTTTGGCTGTATTTTTTCACACTTGTTTCTTTGTATACATAAACATATTTAGACATCTCTCCTTTTAAAATATCTATAAACACTGTTCTACTGGGTGCTATTTTTTATTTTGTAATATATCATGGATAATTTTCCATCTCTATTCATTTTGGTCTTCCAAAACAGAATATTTCATGATTTGGTTGCAGCATAATTTGTTTCTATTACCAGCTCAATACTGATGGACATTTAAGATGTTTCCAATTTTTTTTTTCATTGCAAGCTGTGATGCCAAAGAAAATTAAACATGTAAATTTCAGGATAATTTAAGAAATGTTTCTTTAAAATAAAAAAAATGCAGAGGAGTGTAAAAACATCAAATAAAGTAGTATGTACACTTGCTATTTTGATAGAGACTATGAAATTATTCATTTAAAGCTCATCATTCTACACTTTAAAACATTTAGTTAAAAATAATTACTGAAGATTATATTGGATATTTTTTTTTACTCTTTTGGGTCTTTGGGGGCCCTCTACCCATCTCGCAAATATATACACAGAGGCATATTGTTTCTTATGAATGCCAGTCCTTAGCTTGGCTTGTTTCTAACCAGCTTTTCTTAAATTATCCCGACTACGTTTTGCCTCTGGGCTTTTTATCTTTCTCTATTCTATATGCCTTTACTTCTTACTCCATGGCTTGCTGTGTAGCTGGGTGGCTGGTCCCTGGAGTCCTCCTCCTTCTCCTTCTCTCATTCCTTGATCTTCTCTTCCCAGATTTCTCCTCCTATGTATTTTTTCTTCCTGCCAGCCCTGCCTATCCTTTCTCCTGCCTAGCTACTTGCCATTCAGCTCTTTATTGGACTAATCAGGTGTTATAGATAGGCAAAGTAACACAGCTTCACAGATAAATAAATGCAACATAAAAATGCAACACATCTTTGCATCATTAAACAAATGTTCCACAGCATAAACAAATATAACACATCTTCAACTAATATTCTGTGACAGAAGATCTAGTTGAACATAACTCCTCGAGTATTTTACCCAGTTTTCATGAAAATTTAAATAAGAATTGCAAGGTCACACAAATATCATCTTGACTGAACCCTTTAAACAAATGAATCAATAAGTAGTGTTTTCAGTTTTTGAAAAGAGCCACCATTAACCACTTTCAGATGTATGTATCAAGAACTTGATATAGAAAAGATTAAGCAGGGAAGGATGTATGAATATGACTACATAACATACATGATTACATTTATTGTCATGTAGTCATACTCATATACTCACGTAGATCTAAATACATCATTTCCCCCCTTTTCTCTGTATTTATGCTGTTCCCCAAGTTTCCCAAAAGTTTTGGTCTAAGTGGAAGTGGAGAATGTATTCTGAAAGCCAATGAGTGAGATCAAAGCTAAATTCATATTATATCCTGGACTAAAAGAGATGGGCTCTTTTATGTCAGAGAAATATCTCTCAATTTTAGTTATTCTTTTTGAGATTTGGGGAAATATTATGAGTTGTTCATTATAAAATTGCTTGTTTCTTTCATTCAGGCAAAGGAAAAATTGATATACAAGCCTATTTAAGTCAATGGCAAGATGAGCTCCTTAAAAAAGAAGAAAACATTAAAGATTTACCAAGAATGAATCAGGTATAGAATTTTCCAAGTGAAAATTCTTAAATTTTTTTTGTTAATATGAGTGCATGAAGCCCATGGTTCAGTCACCAATACCACAAAAGAAAGGGAAAGAACTTACATACTATTACAAAAATAGTTAAATAATCTGGAGGTTATCATCTTTATAAGATTCAGCTAATTGTGAAACATATGAACAAATTTTTTGAATTATTTTATACCTTAAACATTTAAATGTATTTAGTGTTTCTATAGAAAATTTTGTATATATGACACATCTCAACATTAAATATATACATGTATTAAGTAGTCATTTAGTTAGTGCCTACCCAATGTCAAATCTATTGCTAGTTACTAAGAAATTACTAAGAGAAATTTCACTTTAATCCGCAATGATCTTGTATTTGACACTGCAGAGGCGATAGTAAGGACTAGTGTAGACATTATTTAAATCGATCTCTTTCTTATACATTGCCCACATGTTCTTATCGTCTTAAAAGAAAGGCTCGTTGATGCAGATACTGAAGTTCCCTGGAACTTTACCAAAATGAAACTATCAAGTAGCTTAGAGGGTCTTAATGGACTTTCCAGTTTGAGAGTAAAATAAATGTTTTATAAAATAAACCAATTTGGGATATTTATTCTAAAATCATTATAAATGAACAGGACTATAAAAGGAAGGAGTAAAGCATTTTACATTATATTTTATGAGTCATATTATTTGTACTTGTTTTATGTACGTACAAACTTGTAAGGTTGGATGGCTGAATTGGAGAAGTCTTGGATGTGAATAACTTTTAAACTGACAGGTATTTTCTAGGAATATCTAAAATTATCTGGGGGCAGTTAGCAAAGTAACTGGATTCTCTTGACTTTGTCCTTATCTGCCTTTAAAAACAAAGGCCTTTTCTGCACGTCCAAAGGCCTTTCTTAGAGATCTTGCACTCCTAGTTAGGTCCCCAGCCGTTCCTCCCTGACATCAACTCTTCTCTGCTGCGTGTCCAGTGTAGCCCTTTGACAGCAAATGGAAGTCCGTAATCCTTTCTTAAAATTGACTGATGAGAATTACAGGGATGAAAATATGGAAGTGTGCATAATCAAAATTGTCGCCCAACAGTAAATAATACTGTCAAGTCAACAGCCAAGAATTAGTGTGGATATAATATTCTTCAGTTTGACAATGTGTGAGAGGGCTTAAATGAAATGTTCTTCCATGGTTCATCCTTACCTTCCTAGAGCAAAGATGTATCCTGGAATTCGTCTTCAGTTCTATGGTGAAAGTTACATACTATAAATTTTTACAGGATTCTATCCATTTCTAAGTTCCATTTATATTTACAAAGTCTAACGTTAAAATGTTCTATTTCCAACTTGTGTCTTCTAGTCACAATTTATTCAGTTTTCAAAGACCCTGTATAATTTATTTCATGAGGACCCTGAAGAAGAGTCACTATATCAAGCCATTGCTATAGTTACCAACCTTTTGCTCAGGATGGAAGAAGTTGGAAGGAAACTCCATAGCCCCACATCATCAGCCAAAGGATTCTCCAGGACAGCCGGTGATTCTGGACCCAGTGAGGGGACCGCAGAGAGCAGTGTGGAGAAAGATCCTTCTCCCAGGGAAGAACATCAGTGGTCTTTTGCGTTCGAACAGATTCTTGCTTCCCTGTTAAATGAACCAGCCTTGGTGAGGTTTTTTGAGAGACCCTTAGATTTAAAAGCCAAGCTAGAGAATGTGAAAAGCTCCCAGTTAAGGTCTAGAACCAAGTTGTAAATCTCTGCCATTGTCAGGTTCCTGTACTATCAGCTTGATTCCTGGGAATACTTCTCAGGGATATATTTCATTACTTATGTGCTTGAAGGCAAAAAAAAAAGAAAAAGAAAAAGAAAGAAAGATTCTCAGAAGCACAATGATTCATTCCTTTGTATTAATTGCAGTTAAAAAGAAAACTCTCCCACTGTGTCACAAGATATACAGCTCAGTGGAACCACCAGAGGGCACTACCATATCACTTTAGTGAGTCAGTTACAAATGTGTGCTGCTGTTTCCAGATTGCTGCTTTTTCCAAAGGTGGTGATGTGTTTATTAGTAGTACTGTTTTGGCATATTGGTAAACTTGGTTTTTCAAATCGCCCCAGTCCTGTAAAAACACATTAGAAAACTGGGCTTTAGAACTGTAGCCTTATCTAGGAAATTGCCCATTTAGGGCCTTGATTTCCAAGTTATGTAACTGGAAGTTTATTAACTTTTAAAACTTAATTTTCTTCAACACAGTAATATATGATTTTTTAAAGCAACTTCTGAATTCTCTGTTCTTGAGGAATTCAGAGTTTGCTGGTTCACACTACTAACTCTGTTACTGATAAACACAAATCAAGAAGTCTAAATTCTGGGCTGATATAAAGAAAAACATCGCTGGATTTAGACTTAAGTAGAATAAAGCCAGCATTTTGAAAAGGTTAAGAAACAGTTCAGTTGACTCTGTAGCTCTTTCATTTACAATCAGACATAAATAGAAAATCTTTAGAGTGCTCTTGTCTGTGCCATTTGTCTCAGAATGGCTTGTGAGTGCTTGTGTCCCGGCCTTATATTTTGAATTTTCATCGCTTGTGTTTTAATTTATAGTAGGTAGTGTGGAACAGTTACACTAAGACTGAATTGCTTTATTAGTCTGGCAAGCACATGAAGTATAGTTCACATGTTCTTACTAAGGTACTATGTAGAATTGCCAGCATCTACCTGAAAAGGTTTGACTCTGTGACTTAGATGAGTAATTTTTGCATACTTTATGCTTCTTCTAGGTCAGACATTACACGATAATCCATTTAAATATATGTGGACTTTGATAGCACTTTAAAAAAAATCAAACCACGTGGACCTGTCCTGTCTTCTGCCATTTCTAACAAGAGTAATTTATTGAGCAATTGACTTAGGAAATGGGGCAGAAATCACCCTGAGGACCTTCTGTCTTCACACTAGACTTTGATTTCAAGCCCTCTGACTTGGCTAGAAGCAAAAAAAAAATGAAGGGGTAGACCTCCTTTATGGTGACCAAGGAAGTCTCCCTGTCTGGGAAGGAACTGGTGTGATCAGCCTTGGGCAAGAATGTACTGTGAATACAACCTAGCACATGTCATGGAGCATATATTCTTTTCAATGAAAAACACTTTTCAAGTTGAGTCCTTAAAAATCCTAAGTTGGATTTGGCCAAATACTGGTAGCATCTTTAAGATTTGATTATGCTGTCTTTTCAAGGAAATGACTACTTTAAAGAGATAATTTAGAACTAAGCCTTTCTGCTGTGGTTCAGAATTTATTTGCTAAAATACGTCCCAATTTTCAATCATAGTTAATAGTTTGTATGTGAACCGTCACATCTGCTATTATGTAATGATTGTTAAATTATACAACAGTAGCTCTAGAAAAACATATGGTCCATGCTTATATACAAAGGCACTGTTATACACACTTTGTTGAATATTTTGTCAGTTGTATTTACAACAAATCTTTTCTTAAAGAATATGTTGTTAATTTTTGATATTATTTTAAAGTCAGAATAGTGAAGATTACTGAATATTGTATTTTAGCCTAGACTAATTAAAAATAAATACTTAAAAGAGATTTTTGAGTTTCAAGAAGATTATAAATGAAGGTTAACAAGACAATGTATTTTCTGAGTCTGCAGGAGAGATGAGCTAAACACATTATAGTTTTATAGCTGCTGCCTTGTTAAGCAAATGAGTTGTTCCTAATATTCAAAATATTTTGTTGTGTCAAACTGGACCAGTGCATTATGACTTTTACATTAAATGTTATAAAGTGACTTTGTCTTTATACTTATAAAACTAAGTATTAAAATCTATTATATTAAATATGAAAATGTTTATTTAAAAGGTGAATGTCATTTATTACGAATTTTACTTGCACATAGCTAAAATATCATCAAGGATGTCCTTTCTACATCAGTTTAGAGTCTAGTTGAAAGAAAATTAGAATCCATTCTTAGTTAGTTGAGGCAAGAAACTGTTTCTTACTGGATATTAAGTGGCTTGTGTCATTATTAGAAGGACGAACTTACTGAAATTTTCAAAATAAGATCCAAGGTCACAGCACTCGCAGGATACCAGGAAAGTTGCTGATTCTCCTATGATTGGGAAACTGCATGCATTACTGCTCCTGCTACCTCTGAAACCATGATCCATCTGCAAATCAATGCCAAGCTCCTTGCCCCTCAGCGCCCATGCATTCACGGCTAAATTGCAGTAGGGCAGCCAAACATCTTCATAGTCATCTTCAGCAGCCCAGATGTCGGAAGCACAGGGTCCACTTTGCTTCTGCCAGCCAAGCCTCAGAAGTCCAGAATCTTAATTGTAAAGGAATGTGGGAAATGTACTTTTAGCTTCTGAAGTACAGGAAACACTCCAATAGACTGGACTAGATATTGAGAATTGTGTGAGGGTTTTTTTTTCTCCTTCTCTTGCTGCATAATGAATTAGTACAATGCACATTTATTATCTCACCATTTTAGTATGTCACGACTAGGGGCTCAGCCTAGCTAGGTCTTCTGGGTAGGATTAAAAGGCTGTCACCAAGGTATAATCAAGACTGGTTCTCAGGTAAAGGTTCAACTGGAAGAGAATCTACTTCCAAGTTGACTATGTCCTTTATATCTAGGTCTGAAAGCATAGCCACTTGTAGGTGGCCACCCTCAGCTCCTAAAGACCTCACACAATCCCTAGCATTTACCTTTATCATCTATAGGTCTTACCACGCGGGCTTTTCCAACATGGTTTTCATCGTGTCAGAAAAGATAGCCTCTAGAGTGAGTATGCCAGAAAGAGTGTCTTATATGCGACATAATCCCAATAGCTGTACCCCTATCTTTGCCATATGCTTTTGATTAAAAGCAAGTAACCAGTTCTACCTATGCTCAAGGGGAGAAGATTGCATAAAAACATGAAGACCAGCAGGCAGAGATAATGAGAAGTGCCCCTAGAGTCTTAGAATCGATCTGCCGCCAGTACTGATCTGTGTCATTGTCTACATTTTCTGCTGCATTCACTGTGCAGAACACTGTAATAGCAGCAGCAGCTGCCCCTGCTCATCGTCACATAAACCTTCCTCCAAGTCCACCAATCTCTCCTAAAGGAAACTCCAAGTCTCTATCAGTTACTTGAATCCATCCATGGCTGATGTTCATTCCCCTTTGTTCATCCTCAATCCAATCTTGATATTCCTACAATGTGTAAACTAAATTATAAAGTTAATATCAATTGATACAAAACAGGAGGAGGACAGACTATTGAAGGAAATTGATTATTGTGTATAAATAGATACCTAAAAGAGATGTAGAAAGTGGGGGCTCCTGCAGTCCTCATTATACAACCAGTCAAGGCTATCATTGTGGTGGGGAGGGTTTGGTCTGATCATACCCTAAACAACTTTTTCTGGTATATACATCGGTGACTCTTAACACATGCATATTTGTATTGCATCAAGATACAAACTACTTCCTTCACCCTAAAAACAAACTCCCTCATGCCAGTCGTGTATGTATTCGCTCACACCCCTAGCCAGCAACTGATCAGTTTTTTTTTTATCAACCTTACAAAACACCAGATGATTACCTTCCCACCAGCTCTGTCCTTCAGAACCATGTAACTGAGGAATGGCTAATTAGATACTTGTTCCTAGAATGTTTGAATGCACAGCAAGCCATAGGAAAGGCAGTACATCTGATGATGGAGGTCTTGATATAAGCACTCCTTGGATCAAGATTCTGAAGTAGAGGTTAAAGTGATTTGGAATGCCCACAATTTATCTCCCCACCCATTTTCAAGCAGATCTTATTAGTATTTCAGTAGTTTTCATTTGTCTTTGGTTTGTTTTGTTTTATCAGCTATAATCTGTTTCAGGGGCTTGAAGTAGACATACAGGTGCCCGTGGCACTGAATCTCTAAAGGCAGGGCAAATTGTTCCAGTGACTACATTGCTAGGCATATAATCAATCATCAGAGGAAGCACATTTTATTCTTAAACTCACATTTATGCTGTAGTTTCTATTTCTGTCACGAGAACTACATTTTTCCAACCATCTCATCCATCAACAGACTTCCTAATTCCACCATTCTCCCTTTACAGGTAACGTTCTTTTCTTGTGGCTGATTTTAAGATATTTTTAATTTGTGTGTATGTGTGCAGTGGACATGGACACATGAGTGCAGGTTTCTTTGGAGTCTAGAAGAAGGCATAATATTCCCTGAAGCTGGAGTCACAGGCCAGTTGTGAACCATCTGATACAGTACTGGAAGACCAGTTCCATTCCTCTATAAGAGCAACACATGCTCTTATTTGCTGAGCCATCTCTCTGATTCCTGCTCTTAATAATTTATAAAAGATGTATTTATTTTTATTTTATGTGCATCAGTGTTTGCCTATGTCTGTGCACCACATTCATGTCTGGTGCCCACTGAGGCCAGAGAGGGTGTCGGATCCCCTGGTACTGGAATTGCAGATGTTTGTGAGCCACCGTGTAGATGCTCGAAACTGAACTTGGATCCTCTGGAAGAGTAGCAAGTGCTCTTAACCACTGAGTCATGCCTCCAGCTTCTTGCTTTTAAGATCATGATCTTTCCAGTGTTTTGCAGTTTCTTATTATTTATCTAGTTCTTAAACATTTTTTCATTTTATTTTGTGTATGTATGTTTTTTTAATGTTTTTTATTTATTTTTTATTAATTTTTTAAATTACACTCATGATATTCATTAATTACAGTCATCATATTAATCACATTTGTGGTATTCATAGATTACATTCGCAGTATTCATTCAATTATATATATATATATATATTTAAAATTTTAAATGCCGAATGTCATTTATTGAAGGGGGGAGGAGATCTTAAATACAGGCTTACAGCACAATGGGAGGACCCCGGAGGGCAGAAGTTCGCTACTGATGTTTTATAATCTTGCTTCTAATCTGTTAATGCCCATTATTCAGGATACACAGACAAGGAACTTCTCTTAAGCATTCAGGAGGGTGGAACTTGGCAGGGAATTGGCATAGGGAGGATCTCAAGGTCAAGGTGCACAAGGCAGCAGTTACCCAAAACGGGGGCCAGGGCCCTACAGGTCCCCCTTTTATTAATAAATGAGCTTCTGACTTGGGTTGCGTGGGACGTCAGCAGGTCACCTTATCCATCATGGAGATGCCTACCCAGGCCACACAGGTGCTCTGTCTTAGGTTGGTGAGTGCCCCCCAGGCATTACCCCGTCTCTGAATACTCATTTTCATACAGGTTCAATTGTGTGTGAGCTGCATAGTTAATTGCTGCCAAAGATCTCAAAGTGGCACTGGGCTTGCAATCTGTGTGTTCAATACAGAAAAGACCAACAGAGGTACTATCTCACCCATAGCCAGTGGGCTAAAGGCAACTGAGCCATTCCCTTCCTTAATGAGCCATACTGTGCGTTGGTGTCCTTGTAAGATAGTATCCCAAAAGCAACTGGAACTGGAGTTTATAAATTTATAATTTTCAAAGCCAATCGAGATGTACATAACTACTGAATTAAATTTATCATGCCCAATAGAATGAAAGATTAACTAACTTTGGTAGCTACTTTTGTTGCCAGGGTCTCCATTGTGCTAGCTGTAGTAAGCAATTATGAAATGGTAATCCCAGAAAGAGTAGCAGTGGTGGGCACCATTGCTATAACTGCAACAGCGGCAGCAGCAATGTCAAATTCTCTTCTGGATTGTGTGGACTTCCACTGGCATGGATACAACTCCAGTAACACGTACCACCAAGGCCCATTTTTCTTGATCCCAGCACGGCTTTAGCTGGCAGCTCTTCTGGAGAATCCAATCTCATGGTTACAGTTCCTAGGCTTACATTAATGCTTGCCAAAGCTGGCGATATTGGGCTCTCAATCTCCATTGGCATCAGAGGGGTAGATTTTTTCATGAAGACCCATTAGGTCTCTGTCATGTTGGGCTTCAGCAGCAGCCACAGGGTGCGTTCAGTGCTCAGGAATCCAAAGAGGAACCTCATTGTCCTGAGGAAAGACATAAACAGAACCCCGGGGCCACACCAACACTAGATCGGGTCTCTTCCACGTGCTAGTAGAAAGATCCTTCCATCGCTCCAGAGGGTGATTTTCAACAGGAGCTCTCCAGTGCTTTTCTGCATCGGATATTCCAGCAGAATCCACCAGTAAACTCCAGCAGAATCCACCGATAAA
>CABHPH010134125.1:0-10155 GCA_902168325.1 Peromyscus nudipes | reverse complement strand
TTTTTTTGCGTTAGTAGAATGTTTGTTTGTTTGTTTAATATTTCAAATTTTTCTTTTATTTTTATTTATTTTTTATTGTTTAAAATTAATTTATTTATTTTTCTATTATCAGCTTGATAGAGTATGTATTCTTATCTTAATAGTGAAATGTTTCATTGAGGCTTGCTCAGTAATTGAGTAATACCAAAACTTGTTATAAGCCACAGTCGTCTTAGGGTCCCCCATGCTATATATATAGCCTCCATGGTTCTGTGGGTTGCAGTCTGATTGTTCTTTACTTTATATCTAGAATCCACCTATGAGTGAGTACATACCATGTTTGTCCTTCTGGGTTTGGGTTACCTCACTCAGGATGATATTTTCTAGTTCATGTATGTATGTTTTGCCTGCATGTATGTCTGTGGACCACTTGTGTACCTGTTACCCACAAAGGCCAGAGGGGGCATCAGATCCCCTGGAAATGGAGTTACAGATGGTTGTGAGCTTCCCAGTGGGTGCTGGAAACCGAACCTGGGTCTGTTGGAAGAGCAGCTAGAGCTCTTAACCACTGAGCCATCTCTCCATTTCACACATTTCAGTGTGTTTGTTGCTCAAATTACTAGAGAATAGGAATGGAGTTGAACAATAAACCATGGCATTCTTTCTTTAGTGAAAAGCATATTTTTCTTGAGCCTGATTCCAGAATCACAGGAAACCCAGAATTGGTCAAGTGATCCTGTCTCTGTTCTCATGTTTCTCTAGATCATTCACTGTTTCTAAATGTTCTCAGGCTTTATGAGACTTCTGTCTTAGCTAGGGATACTACTGCTGTGATAAGCACCATGACCAAAAACAACTTGGGGAGGAAAGGGTTTATTTGGCTTACACTTCTATGTCACTGTTCATCATCAAAGAAAGGCAGGACAGGAACTCAAACAGGGCAGGGATCTAGAAGCAGGAGCTGATGCAGAGGCCATGGAGAGGTGCTCCTGATTGCTTATAGAGCCCACAGTGGGATGGACCCTCCCACATCAATCACTAATTAAAATGCCCTACAGGCTTTCCTACAACCCAATCTTATGCAGGCATTTTCTTAATTGAAATTGCCTCCTCTCAGATGACTCCAGCTTGTGACACATTGATATAAAGCTAGCCATCATGGCTGCTAAGACTGTGACCCAAAACTCTACCACTTTCTAATAGAAATTAAACCACATTAAGAACAAGATTTTCCCCCTCACAATTTATTAGGTCATAGAAGAAGGTCACATTAAGGAACACATGAACATCTTCCATCTCACTGGGTCCCACCCTTCTCTTTTTTTATCTTAAAGTTGATCCCCTGATGATCACATGCTTCCAAAAGCTTGCCCTCTGCATATATGACTTTTCCTTTGATCTGAAGCATTTTGAGAAACACAGTATACTCTTATTCACTTAACTTTTTTTGAGTGGGGAATCCTACTAGCTCTGTGATCATTTTTCCCAGGATCCTGTGAAATTCCAGTGAACAATAATTTTTTATTTCCATTACATGTGTTTGAATTTTCTAATTCATTTAATTTTTCAATATTATATTGTATGTAGCTTATTTTCTCATGCATTTTAAAAGAATAAGAAAGGGAAATTAATTGAGAACTGATATACATAGGTTATTAAAAAAAAAAACCTTGTTCTTTCCCACCTATAATATCCTAAGACCTCCGGAACGTATTCAAGTTGCTGATTCCCTAATTCATGATTACTGGTATCCTAAGCATGATTTTAACTAGTGAGACTATCTCATTTCCTTGCTTACCACTCATGGAGGAATCTCCTTACATGATTACAATTAAAAGTTGCAGTTATCTATGGCTCTCTTATTTACACTGGCAGCCAAAGGCCACAGATTATTAATTGTTCCTCTCCTAAGTCAAAGTATGAATGAAAACACAGAAAGTGACTACAGATGAGCTTTTTCTCTGAGCACTGATGCTGTGGGATGTTCTGTATGTTAAATGTGTTGCTCTGATTGGTTAATAAATAAAACACTGATTGGCCAGTAGCCAGGCAGGAAGTATAGGCGGGACAAGGAGAGAGGAGAATTCAGGGAGGAGGATGGCTCAGACATAGCAACTTATAAATTAATAGAAATGGGTTGATTTAAGATATAAGAACAGTTAGCAAGAAGCCTGTCCAAAAAAAAAGTGTATGTGAGAGAGAGATTTTCTTTAACCATTCATCAGTTTGACAGACAAGTTTGTTCTGTTTCTGGACTGTTGCGAGTACGTGCTGCTGCACGGTAGACAGGGGTGCAAGTGTCTCTTGGACATACTGATTTCATTTTCCTAAGTAGAATCCCCAGGAGGGAGATTGCTGAGTCCTATGGTACAGAACTTCTCTTTCCAGTTCTCTGAGTCGCCGCCATGTTGGCCACAGTGACTGCATACTATTCATCCCCACCAGCAGTGGTCCTTCTTCTCCATGTCATTGCGGATGCTTATCTTCAGTCTTTTGGATATCAGTCATTCTAACAGGTGGAAGGTAATGTCACACGGTGGGTCCAATTTGTATTTTCTGTGTAGTTACTAATGCTGAGTTGTTGGGGGGTTGTTTGTATTGTTTTGTTTTTTTTTTGAACAGTACATGTGTTCATTATTTATCTTATTTTAGAAATACCACATTAGGCCTTTGTCCATTGCTATATTTGGAATGTCTGTCTCTCCTTACCAAATTCACACATTGACACGTAATCCCCAACACAAAACAGTATTAAGAGGTAGAGGCAATGCTAATTAGGTCACAAGGCATTAGTCCCCCTTGGGAAAGAGAGCTGTCTTTTGTGACCTGTGAAGACAGAAAGAAGGGTACCATTTCTGAAGCAGAAAGGAAGCCTGCAACTGAAGTAGCTTGCTTCATGGTCTTTGACTTTCCCTGTCTCCAAATCGGTAAGGAATAAATCTGTGTTCTGTATTCATTGTTTTGTTACAGCAAGCGAACTAGATGAAGACAATCATTTTAAACAGGTTTCTCTTGCTGATGAGCTTCCTTCTTTTTTTTCAGAGCTGAGGACCGAACCCAGGGCCTTGCGCTTGCTAGGCAAGTGCTCTAGCACTGAGCTAAATCCCCAACCCGAGCTTCCTTCTCACAGGTTTTGCATAGCGGCCCTTTAACAAATGAACAGATCGCAAGTGCTTTCTCCTAATCTGTGGGTTGTTTCCTCACTCTCGGGCTCTTTGCTCAACTATATCAGCGTGTAACACAAATTGCTAAACAGTCTTATTAATAAAAAAAAATCCCGGAGCCAGATATTGGGGTGAATGCTGAAAGATCAGAGAAACAGAATGAGCCACAGTCAACTCCACCTCACCAACTCCTCAGACTTCTTGTGCCACCACTGCCTGGCCTCTATGTCTAATTTAGTGGCTGGCTCTGTTCTCTGATCTTCAGATAAGTTTTATTTGTTAAAGCACAAATAAAATATCACTACATCAGTGCTTTTAGGGTTTTTTTTTTGGTTTGGTTTTTTGTTTGTTTGTTTTTGTTGTTGTCGTGGGGGTTTTGTTTTGTTTTGCTTTGCTTTTTTTGGTTTTTCGAGACAGGGTTTCTCTGTGTAGCTTTGGCGCCTTTCCTAGAACTCACTCTGTAGCCCAGGCTGGCCTCGAACTCACAGAGATCTGCCTGCCTCTGCTTCCTGAGTGTTGGGATTAAAGGTGTGCACCACCACCGCCGGGCTGTGCTTTTAGTTTGATGCAAAGCCCACGGTTTTGAATGTTGCCTGTTCTTTTGGATTCATAGTCAGGAAACTGCGCATGACAATTTCATAGAGTTTGTGACCTTTAATCCTTTTTGAGGTGGTTTATATGGCTTGAATAAATATTCCATTTTCAGTCTCTTGTTAGTAGGTATTCAATTGTCCTGATTTATTGAAAAAACTTTCTGATCTGATCAACTTCATTAAAATCAACTGGCCATAAGATGGGTGTGGTGGCGCACGCCTTTAATCCCAGCATTCAGGAGGCAGAGGCAAGTGGATCTCTATGAGTTTAAGGCAGCTAGGGCTGCACAAACAGACCTTGTCAAAAAAATGTCAAAAAAAAGAAAAAAGATGAAGAACTGGCATAAATCCAGTTTATTTCTATATGTAACTCTGTTCAAAAAAATTGTTTAGGGGCGGAGCTATGGCCATTGGTAGAGCACTTGTCTAGCATGTACACTGCCCTGTGTTCTAATCTTCAGCAACATACAAACGAATAGATGAAGAATTATGTAGGGAAGGGGATGCCATACCTTCCCTTGATGTATGCTTCCGTGAGGAGCAGCCCTGTCGGCCCCTAAGTTTTGTCCTTCTATTTGCTGCTCAGTGTAAATTCTTGTGCTGATTCTCAGTACTGCTCAACTGTCTTTCTTTACATATATTACACTATTTTAAAATAACGAAGTCTAGACAGAGTCTTGAAAATCCAAAGCTACAGTGATACAGAAGAGACCGATGGCTGCCCCAGGCTGTGGGCAGAAGTAACCACAAAGAAGCAACAGAGGAGAGTTTTAGGAAGAGATGGAACTTTTCTGTATCCTGTAGTTAAGGCTGGCCTCAAACTCATAATCCTCCTGCCTCTACTCCCTCAGTGCTACCTGCCTTACTACCATGCCTGATTTTTTAAAAAATAATTGGGGGATATTTTAAAATTTTTGTTTTATTTTTTTCCTTTTTCTTTTTTTTATTGTTAAGAAATATTCTATTCATTTCACATACCAACCACAGATCCCCCTGTCCTCCCTCCTCCCACCCCCAGCCTCCTCCCCCCAGTCTTCCCCCCAACCCACCCCTCATTCCCACCTCCTCCAAGGCAAGGCCTTCCATGGGGAGTCAGCAGAGGCTGATACATTCAGTTGAGGCAGGTCCAAGCCCTCTACCCTGCACCAAGGCTGTGTAAGGTGTCCCACCACAGGCACTGGGCTCCAAAAAGCCTGCTCCTGCACCACAGGCGGATCCTGATCTCACTGCCAAGGGGCCCCCTAAGCAGGTCAAGCTGCACAACTGTCTCATAACTTGATTTTTTATGTGTGTGTGGTGGGGGGGGCACATGCCACAATGATCATATGGAGGACAGAGAACAGCTAGCTTTCAGGAATTGGGTCTTTCCTTCCACCATGGGTTCGTGGGATCAAACTCATGTCATCATACTTGCACAGCAAGAGCTGAGCCATCTCGCTGGCCCTGTGAATTTTTTAAAAAATATTTTTATTCAATATAATCTGATTATGGTTCCCCTCTCACAACTCCTCCCAGACCCCTCAACTCCATGCCCTTTCCCTCTCTCTCTCTCTCTCTCTCTCTCTCTCTCTCTCTCTCTCTCTTTAGAAAACAGAAAAAATAAAAAATATAAGAAACATACACACAAAAAAAACCCCATAAAAATACAAAATTGAAAGGCTCAGCAGTTAAGAGCACTGGCTGCTCTTCTAATTCCCAGCAACCACTTGGTGGCTCACAACCATCTATAAATAAGATCTGGCGCCCTCTTCTGGTCTGCAGGCATACATGCAGACAGAACACTGTATACATAATAAATAACCTTTTTTTTTTTAAAAGAAACCATAATATACACACAAAAGACCTGTAAGACAAAACATGCCCAAACAAAGCAATATGAAACAAAAAGTGTACAAAAATACCATTGAATTTATCTTGTGTTGGCCATATACTGCTGGTTATGGGGCCCATTCTTAAGTGTGATAAATATACCCAGTGAGGCTCCATTAAAGAAAACTAATTTTTCCTTTGCAAGCAGATCTCAATTGGAGATAGATTATTGGTTGGGTATGAGCGTCTTTGTCCACTTCCCTCTGTCAGAACTAGGACCCCAGTCACAGGCCCTGGAAATTTTAAGTGAATTATTTTGCTATATGAACCTAAGCACACGATTAAATGGATGCAGTCTTGTTGAATGAACATATTACTTGCACACATTATAGAGCCTCCTTCCCCTCCTGCTGAGATTAAAATAATACTGATTTCTAAAATCACAAAGTTGTTTTGCCCATTTTTGAAAATTGTATGCATGGGATCTCACAGCCATGAGGAAATATGTATTATTTTGTATTTAGCTTCTTTGACTCAGCATTATGCTCATGGAATGCATTCCTATGGTGTCTCAACACAGTTTCCTTTTATTGTGCTGTGATGTTTCATTGTATAGATATAGTAAAAAAAAAAATTCCATTCTACTTTTGATGGAAATTTGGCTGTCCAGTTTGGGAGAATTATAAATAATATGTCTGTAAGGAGTCTTGTATTTGGATTTTTGTGCCCATATTTATGCATTTCTTTGAGGTATATCTAGATCTCGAAATGGAATTACTGAGGTGTATGGTAAGTCCCTGTTGAATATTTTAAGGCACTGACAGATTGTCCTGTAGCATGCTTGGACTGTTTTACATTGTCAGTAGCACTGGATCAAGTTTCCACTTTCTCTGCACCCTGCTGGCACCTGTTATTTTCTGTCTTTTCATTACAGCTGTCTTGGTATATAGTAATATCTCATTGCAGGTTTTACTTTGTATTGCCCTGATGCTTAATATTGAACACCATTTTATGACTGTATTAGTTGTTATGAGATGATCCTGTGTCTACCTCAATCTCAGATATAGAAGCCCGATCCCCATTATCTCCTAGTGTGAGCATATTTGGAAACAAAGCTTTCAAAGAGGTGATTAAGTCAAAACTAAGGCCTTGTCCCAGTATTCTTCAAAAGCCAGTAGTGCCCCAGGAAGAGACAGGGTCCCATGAGCCCTGCCCTCATTCATGACTGACTGTCGTCCAGCCCAGTCTTAAAGGGGGTGGAAAGGGGGAAGGAGGAAGTGGAGGATAAGAGTCATCAGGATACATTACACACATGTATGAAGCTGTCAAAGATATATTTAATCTAAAAATGAGGCCTGTAGGTTGGGGTGTTAATCCAACAACAAATGGTTTCATGTTAAGAAAGACAAACTTGCACAATTTTATACATACCTGAAATTATTTTTATAAAATTGATAAAAAAAAAATTTCTGGCATGCATAGGGAAGGAGCTCACAAGACCCCAATCCTAGCTAAGGAGCAGTTACTAGTTGACGGTTTGGTGGAGGAAGAATCACTTTTCTCTAGGGGTGTGGTCACTAGTAGGTTATCCATGCCCCAGTGGGTGGCCACACAGCCACGTGCATATGCACATCACTAATTGGACTCAGTGAGACACACACACACACACACACACACACACACACACACACACACACGGACGGACAGACGAAAAGTTGGGAGGCATTGGAGAGTGATGGGGGTGAGAGTGGAGGGGTGAATATCTTCAATACATTGTATCCTTACATGACAATTTTGAAGGATGGATACAAATATGTTAATTTTTAAGAGAAGAAAATTAGACTTTGGGGTGGATGTGTGCACAGAAGGATGAGAACATTGAGAAGCAAGGAGAAGGCAGCCATCTACAAGCTGAGGAGAGAGGCTTAGAACCCAGCATTGCTGACATCTTGGTCTTGGCCCTCTAGCCACCAGAATTATGAGAAAGCTATTTGTGCTGTTTAAGTCAGACAGCCTGTGCTGTTTTGTTAAGGCAGACCTAGCAACTGAATGGAGCTGATGATGCTGGCCATCTTCCCATGTGCTCTTTTGCCCTCTGTATACCCTCATGGGGGAGGTGTTCATTGATGCCCTTTGCCCATTTCCTAACTGATTCGTTTATCTCTTTTCTTTTTCTTGTTGGCCTTTTGCTGCTGCGTTTTGAGGACTCTCTAATATAGGTGCCAGTCTTTGTCATTTGTTGCATGGAAATAATTTTTTTTTGGTTTTTCGAGACAGGGTTTCTCTGTGTAGCTTTGCGCCTTTCCTGGAACTCACTTGGTAGCCCAGGCTGGCCTCGAACTCACAGAGATCCGCCTGGCTCTGCCTCCCGAGTGCTGGGATTAAAGGCGTGCGCCACCACCGCCCGGCGCATGGAAATAATTTTCAGACAGTCTGTAGCTTGTCTTTTCTCTGATGTAAAGGATCTTTAACAGAACAGGACTTGTTATTTTAATGAGATCCAGTTTATTCATTTTTCCTTTGTAGTATCATAAATTTGATGTTGGCACTCTGCTTGAAGATCTCAAAGATTTTCTGGTTTTGCATTGATCTATGATGCATTTAAAAATACATGTACTTATTATGTGTCTGTGCCATGTATTTATTGTATGTGTGTATGTGTATGCACACACATGCCATGACACACGTGTGTAGGTCAGAGGACATCTTGTGGCCCTCCTTTTGCACTGTGTGGGTGTGGGGAATTTAACTCAGGTCATCACATAAATTACCTTTACCTGCTAAGCCATCTCGCCAGCCCTATGATACATTTTGAGTTTTGGTTTGGGTTTTATTTCGTATTTATTTTGTCTTGTGTGTGTGTGTGTGTGTGTGTGTGTGTGTGTGTGTAGGGAGCAAGTAAAGTCCTGAGTAAATGCGTATTGTTTGACATGAGCGTGGTCGTGTCAAAGACCCCAATACCTCAGACCCATAGGAGTGGAAAAGTTTTCCCTAAGTGGGCTTCAGAGGGGTGGCAAAGCCTCCTTCTGGCCTATGTGTGGATGTTAACAGTGTGTGCAGAAAAGTCCACTGTAGCTTTCTCCCACCCTTAGGTGTTTATGGCCTGAAGAATACTTCAAAATAAACACGCTTCCTTGTTCAATGTTATGCAATAACCCACCTCCCTGTTCAACTGTATATGATAAACAGGCTGTCCTTTTGGGGTGCTGTGGCTTCTCCATCAGAGAGCTCAGTCTACCAGTTCTTGGCTTTTATGGAATGTGTCTGTCTTTTCTTCATTCACTCATGCCTCTGGTCAGGATTCTGGAACCCAAGCTGTGTAAACACTTGGCACGTGTGCGCTCTGTTTTTATTGTTAGGCTTTTGAGTCCTGTCTCAGCCTCCCAAGTACTGGTATCATATAGTGGCATGTGCCACCATGCTGGCTCCGTCAGCATTTTTCAAAACTACAATGTAGTGTCCATAACCATAGTCATCATATTGAGCAACATGAACTCACTTGTCAGTAACTGAAATTCTGTGTCCTTCCGCCAGTATCTGTCCAAGCGCCTTTCTTTGCTCTCTAACCTCTGCCCTAAGTAATCATTGTCCTATTTCTATGAGGTAAACTCTAGGAAATGAAATCTGTGTGTTGAAGAGATATTTATACTCCTATGGTCCTTCTAGCGCTCTACACAAGAACTTATGAATAGAATAAACTGCAGATGAATAGATGAAGAAAAGGTGATGTGCATGCACGATGAATCCTGTTCAGTCTTTAAATGGAAAGCAATCCTGCTATTTGTGATGGATGACTGGAGGGTACCATCTTAAGTGAAGCCACCCACAGAGAGACAAATGGCAGATGATCTCACTTATATGTGGAATCTGAAAGAGTTGATTCACTTTGAATTTTTTAATAAAATATGAGGTTCAATTTGAGCTTCAAGTTTTGTGCCTCTGCCTGTACAGTTGTTCCAGCACCATTGTTCTGGACAAAATCTTTTTCCCCCAGAATTGCTTTTGTGCTTTTGACAAAACTCAATTTGCTGTATGTGTGGGTGTATTCACTTTCATTTTTAAAAAGACATTTTTGCTGGGTACTAACTTCTAGATTACTTTTTTGTTTTTGTTTATTGTTTCCAGGACTTTAACAATATTATCCCGCTGTCTTTGGCTTTTATTGATTCCATGAAGCTGTCAGTTCTATTGTGGCTCTTTTGAGGCTAATGCATCTGGTTTTTTGCCCTCTAGCAGGCTGAACTCTTGACTTAAAGCCAAAAAGACCAACGTAAGCCTTCTATGGAGCATTTGGGAAACAACAGAATATAAATTAAAATCTCACAGGTATGTACTCATAGATATTGTTTGTGTATTTTAAATGGTTAGGTTTTAACCCACTTATTTCTTTTTTCAAATATTTATTACTTATTTATGAATTAATGACAAGGTCTCACTATGTAATTAAGGCTGGCCTCAAACTCACAGACTGCCTGGCTCCATCACTAGAGTGCTGGGATTACTGTTTAAGCCACTATGCCAGCTTTATTCCTCTATTCTTTTTAAACAATGTGTTTTTATTTTATTTTATTTATTTTAGTGTGTGTGTGTGTGTGTGTGTGTGTGTGTGT
>CABHPH010134124.1:0-37854 GCA_902168325.1 Peromyscus nudipes | reverse complement strand
TGTCTGTCTGTCTGTCTGTCTCTCTCTCTCTCTCTCTCTCTCTCTCTCTCTCTCTCTCTCTCTCTCTCACACACACGCACACACACACACACAGTGCTAGTGCTCAAACTCCAGGATCTGGCACATCTAGGTCAGCACTCTGCCACAGAGCTAGACCTCCAGCCCCAGAGGACTGTATGATTACAAAGGAAAAGTAAGAGAATGTGACAGGCCATAACCAGCTCACCAGCTGCCCCATCAACCGTGGGACAGACTGACACTCTGCTGGTGGAGTGTACTGAAGCCACATCCCTTATGTAGCATTCCTGCTAAGAAAACAGCCTGGTTGAATCCTGAGTGTGATAGCAGTCTTCTCTATCACCTCGATGACATCTAGAATCACTGGGGAGACAGGCCTCTGGCAGTGCCTGTGGGGCTTATCTTGACTAGGTTAATTGGGGTGGGAAGAGGTGTCCACTCTGGGTGGCATCATTCCCTGGGATGCATCTTCCACTGCACACAAAAAAAGAAAGTGAGCTAAAGATGGTATCCATCCCTCTCTGCTCCTTCCCTGCTGCGGTGCCCCTGCCTCTGGCTTCCCTGTGTGACAGGTTACAACCTTGAACTGTGAGCCATGTCAACTGCTTTTGTTATTTTATCACAGCAACAGGAGAAGGAACTAAGAACTGGAGAAGCCTCAGGAGTGTTGGTCAGGCATGTAACCAAATGCCCACGACAACAGCTTGAAGGAGGAAGGTTTCATTTGAGTGCTTGGATTCAGAGGATGTAGTCCTCTGTCTTCGGCTCTATTGAGTCTGGGCCTATGGTGAGACAGGACATTGTGGCAGTAAGGTTGTGTGGAGGAAGAGGGTCTTCCAGAAACAGGAAACAGAGGAGAGAGGACTAGGGACAGGTAAATCTTCCAAAGACACACCCCCTGAGATCTCCTCCAGCTAGGCCCTGCCTCCTAAAGTTTCCATATCCCAATGCCATCTACTATGAATCCACTGGAGAATGAATCCATTCCTTTGGCCAGAGCTTTTAAAACCCAGTCACTTCCCAAATGCCTCCCAGCTGGCAGCCAGGCACTTCATATTCAAACCATAGCAACCAGCATGGCAGACATCCCACAAAAATGGCCAATGCTCTTAAATCCTGTTACCATCATGAAAAAGAATGAGGAGCACTCTAGATTGAAGAGGTTGAGGGGCAAAATGGAGACCATCATCTTGGAGTAGAAAAAACTTACAGAGATGTGACTGGGCTATCTGGAGATGTATGATATGGATGATAGATGATGTCATTGTGTCACCGTAGATTTGGTGATGAGTGCATGCATGTGCAGGCTTTGTGTATGTGAAAGTGAGTTCATGTGTGCCAAGTATGCATGCTGAGGTCAGAGGACCACCTCAGCTGTCAGTCCTCAATTCTTACCTTGTTTGCGACTGGGTCTCTTGGTTGATTTTCTGCCAGGCTAACTAGTTCCTGAGCTTCCAGAAATTCCTTGTCTCTGCCTCACATCCCCTGGGAAGAGCACAGATGCTGTGTTACTTCGTCCAGCTTCTAACTAGGATCTGGAGATTTGAACTCAGGTCCTCATACTTGCCTGGCAAGCACATTTACATAGAACTAGCTCTTCAGCCCTTGTATTAAATTCTTAATTATGACCATCACACTTCGGCTATGTAAGGAAATATCTTCATTTTTCAAAAATACACAGTAAAGTATTTAGATAAAAAGGTTGGGTTTAAGCAACTTACTCTCAAGTATTTCAGAAAAAGTGTGTGTATGCAAGTGTGCATGCACACACACTTATGTGTATACAGGCTTACGTGTGTATTAGTTCACTAAAAACTAAGATTTCATCTCAGCATAAACAAGGCCTGGTCTGCATTGTATTTAAACAATGAGATTAGAAGTTAATTTTATTTCCTACAGATTTTAGTAATAGAATCAGGTAGCAAATTATTGACATAAAAGAAGGAGCCATGTATTGATTTGGGGGGTGAACCTTTCCAACCCCGTTAATGTGACATGTTCACGTGACATTTGAGTTTTGTTGACCAACACAGCGATCGTGTTTGTAAAACTCTTCAAAGGTTTCATCAGCTTTCCCACATGTGACCTTTAACCCTGAAATCCTCAAATCGTCCCTTTGAATACCTTTTGCTTTCCACTTCACACAGCACCTGTGTCTACTCTCTCCCCCGGCTCAGACAGGTTCTCACACCCAGAATGTCTTCCTCACCCTTGAGCAGGCCTGCCTCTCCTGAGTGTGGCACAGCACTTTGATTTCACTTTACAGTTGCTTCCTGTTCTATGTTATTCAGATTGTCCTCTAGAGTTTTAAAAAATTACCCAGAAATCTCAGGAGCGGAACATCCAAAGTCTTGTCAATCATAATCTCAGTTCAAGGTGTGAGGCTTTATCATCTAGCTGCACTGGCCTACCCTAAGTGCAAGGGATTCTGAGAGTGTAGTCATCCTATGGGATCAGAGAGGAAATGAAATCACACCTGTCTGCCATACATTGTATGTATCTTTCAGGAGCCAACATTGTTCAAATGTGTAAGTAAACTGAAATTAGTGGCACTCAGGATGCAGAGGCAAGTGGAGCTCTGTGAGTTCCAGGCTAGCCTGGTCTGCATAATGAGACCCTGACTCAAAAAAAAAAATGTACATGTGTACAATATGATGTGTGATGTGTGTGGGCATGCATGGCACAGCACACATGTGTTGGTCGGGGGACAGCGTTGTGGAGTTGTTCTCTCTTTCCACCTGTAAGTGGGTTCCAGGGATTGAACTCAGGTCAGGCTTGCACTGTCGGTGGGACAAGTACTTGTAGACCCACGTGTCTGGCCCCCGTTGCATTCGAGACAGGTTCTCTCGTAACTTGGGTTGGCCTCTAACTCACTATGTTGCTAAGTATGTGGAATTATCCACTTCCCAAGTGCTGGGATTACAAGCATGTGCCCCCATGTTTACACAGTGGTGGGGAATCGAACCCAGGGCCTCATGCATGCTAAGCGAGCACTCTGCAAGTCAAGCTACTGTCCCAGCTCTGAATTAGAGATTTTAATTGGTCTTCACCCTCCTGCTCCACCTAGACCCAGCAGGGCAGAGCATCTGGACTGTGAGGCAGGAAGATGGGAAGAGCTGTCCTAAATTTCTGAGATCCTGTTAAACGTTGTTGATGTGAGTTTTGTCTTGTCGTTGACAGGTTTGGATCTGTCTCTCCCATCCTCTTTGGCTCCTCATCCCTCTCTGGACTGTCCAGCTGCCCCGTCGGCCCTCACTGCCCTGGGAACATGTTGGCCGTTCTCGCCTTCATCATCGTCTTCCACATCGTCGCTCTGGTGCTGTTGTTCATTTCAACCATCGACAATGTACGCTCCTGTTGGCGTCAACCACCAGGGAGTCATGGGGCAGTGGAGACCACAGATCAGGGTGGAGGACGGGAAGGGTGTGATTGTGATCTGGGGGTGTCCTCTTTGCTAAGGCATCTCCCCAGCCCAGGCCTGGGTGCTCTCATCCTGGGATTGGAACTTTGGGAGCACCCTGTGCTCAGGTTTGGATGAGGTCTGGTAAGACACGGCTAGGTGAAACGGTGCTGCCAGAAGCCCCAAGGGTGAGTCCAGCTCTCTGCAGCACTCAGCCTCGCACCATTGTCATTCAGAGCTAGATAATTCTTCTTTTTTCTGTTGAATGTTTTTATTTTATTCTTTAAATTTATTTCCTTTATTTTGTGTGTATGGGTGTTCTGCTTACAGGCTTGTCTATGAACCACCTATGAGTGCCTGCTGCCCAAAGAGAACAGAAAAGGACCTTGGACCCCTGGGACTGGAGTTACAGATGGTTGTGAGCCACCATGTGGGTGCTGGGAATCGAACCTGGGTCCTGTGCAAGAGCAGCAAATGCTCTTAACCTCTGAACCATCACTCCAGCTCCTATTTTATTTTTAAAATAAGAATACAAAATATGTTTTCCAAGGTTTTGCCTCTTATACTTTAGACAAGGAGTTAATACCTTAAATACACACACACACACACACACACACACACACAAAACCCTGCAAAACCTAAAGGCAGTGGTGGCGCACGCCTTTAATCCCAACACTCAGGAGGCAAAGACAGGTGATCTCTGTGAGTTTGAGGCTAGCCTGGTCTACAGAGTGAGTTCCAGAACAACCAAGGCTGTTATACAGAGAAACCCTGTCTGGAAAAACAGAGAGAGAGAGAGACAGACAGACAGACAGACAGACAGACAGAGCTGCAAAACTTACACACACACACACACACACAAGCAATCATGTGCACATGCAATGCACACACACGAGCACACATACACACACAACCAGTCAATAAATGGCCAACAAACTGAACAGATAGTTCTCAAAATAAAGAAATACATGTAGGCAGCCAGTAAATATTTTTTAAAGTGTTCAACATCCTTAGCCGTCAGGGTAGTGCAAATTAAAACTGCTGTGAGATTCCATCAGAATGACTGCCATCAAGAAAACAAATGACAACGTTCTCTTCCGCGGTGTAGCCGCTGGCAAGTTGCCTGTGTTCCAGAAAATAACCATGACCCACGCTCACAGACACCACCAGTTACACTCAGTGGGAAAGACACCAAAGTATGAAGGGACTTGCTGGAAAGAAGGCGGGTTCTGTGGGCATGGAAGAGGATGAGACCGTGGTGGGGGAGGGTGATGGGGCTAAGGACCCCAAATACATTGTATACGTGTGTGAAATAGTCAAAGAATTTTTTAAAAACAAACAGCAACCCCCGCCCAGGTTCTGAGGAGGTCAGGAGGACCATGACGGGATATGTGTGAGGTGGGAGAGAACGGAGGCTGTGGGGTGGGGGCGGAGGAAAATGAGGAGGAGAAGCAGCGAGAACAAACTTACTGTGACAGTGGCGTCACCTGATCCTGTGTGTCCTGATTCATTTTTAAAATTAACTAAAAATGGAGCTGCTACATGCCTAACTGTACTACACACCCAGGAGGGTGTGTTCCCAAAGGACCTGTATCCGACCACAGGTCTGCTTGCACACCCGTGGTTATTGCTGCTCTCTTCACGGTGGCTAATGACATAATTCGTATGTGTCAAAGGCCATCTTGTACCTTGCAGTGGCCCAGCCTCATCCCTGGCCTTTGTCACTAGGTGTCAATCTTGCTTCCAAAGTTGAAGGGGTGTTTTCTCCAGATGTTGATAGTTGTCCTACAGAGGGCAAAATGACCCATCGAGGCCACCTCCTCCCTGTCCCCTGCATCTTCTCACTAGCCAGGCACCGAGTCACTAGCCAGGCACTGAGTCACTAGCCAGGCACCGAGTCACTAGCTCACTCACAGATCTCATGAGGGGAGAGGTCTAAACTCTCCACAGGCCCCTGACATGTAGCTTGCTCCTTCAGGGTCCAGCTGGAGCTGTATTAGCAAGAGAGCATTTGATACCCCCTTGGCCCAGGCAGGAGGTGGCTTCTAATGGAGACCTGGTCTTGCCCCCAAGGCCTGGCTTTATCTGGTCATTTCAAACTAGAGACCGTTAAGGAGAAGAAAACTACTCAGAAGGCCAAGTCAGTTGGGGATCTCTAGGAGTGTGTGTGTGTGTGTGTGTGTGTGTATGTATGGTGTATGTGTGTCCATCTGGTGTGTATATGTGTGGTGTGTATATCTGTCTGTCTGGTGTATGTGTGTGTGGTTGTATCTCTGTCCGGTGTGCATGGGTGTGTGTGCGTGTGTGTGTGTGTGTGTGTGTGTGTGTGTGTGTGTGGTGTATCTCTGTCCGGTGTGCATGGGTGTGTGTGTGGGGGGGGGGTGTATGTGAGATTTAGATGGGCTGACATGAGCCGAATAGTCCAACAGCGGCTCTCACACTGGAGAGGTGAAGAACCCGTAGCTGCTCAGTGCACAGATGATGGCCGATGCCTCAGCAACCCCAGTCTGGCACTGAAGTTTGGAGGACTCTGGAGAGCTGCTGCTATTCGGTCCATGATGGATGGCCAAAGCACTGCATTCCCATGGCAGTGAAGGATGGTGTCAGTGATAGACAGCATCACCCAGGAAGAAAAGCACTTGCACACACACACACACACACACACACACACCAGACACACACATCACACACACATACACACATCACACACATACACATATCACACACACACACACACCAGACACACACACATTGTGATACCACACACACCAGACGCACACATCACACACACATGCACACCACACACACCAGACAGACCACACACACACCACACACACCAGACAGACATACACACAGACACCCACGCACACCACACACACCAGACACACACACACACCAGACAGACATACACATCACACACATACACATGCACACCACACACACCAGACACAGACAGACACACACACACCAGACACATACACACACACACACACACACACACACACACACATACACCAGACAGACGCATACACAAACTACACTGCCTTCCTCCAACATCCTCCCATCCAGGCCAGCAGCTCGTTGGGTAGACAGTGCCACCCGTATTCAGAGGAGTGTTATCTTCTCCCATTACTCTCCCACATCACCCCCTTTGGAAACACCCTCCTAGACACACAGAGGTGTGTTTATCTTCTCCTGGTCATCTCTTAGTCTAACCAGGTGGACAGCCACATTCACGAAGCCCAAGAGCACTGTGCGCACGGCCCCCGGTGCCGCCGTGTGTTGCCTACATCTTCACCTCCTGATTAATCATAACAGTGGTAACATTAATTATTACACTTGTCACTCCAGGGATCCCCTTGGCAGTATTCAGCCCTCTTGGATGCATCATCTTGGGTTATCTGGGAGGCAGGGACTGGCCTCTGATGGTTCCCAGGAGAAGGGACTGAACCTCCAGTCAGTTCTGGCCCTTGCCGGAGTCTACACTGTAGTAAGAGGCAGAGTCAGGACTTGAACCATCCCTGAGGCTCCTGGTTAGACTCTTGCCAGAGGAGATGAACACAGTTAGCCTTCTAGAGGGTCTTGCCAAGTTACTGAGTGGCCCAGGCTATGGTCACATAGAAGTGTTGCTTTGAAGTATTTGGAGCCTCCAAGGAAAGGGTCCACAGTGTGGAAAAAATGGACTGAAGGTTCTTCTAGAGGTATGTGTGTGTGTGTGTGTGTGTGTGTGTGTGTGTGTGTGTGTTTCCTGCATCTGGTCCTTTAGGATCCCAGAGAGGTCCAAGGCTTATTGAAAGGGTCGGATGGGCACGGGGCTGGACCGTGCTCCCACACGCAGGTGTCTGTATTAGCACGGCACTAACAGGCGGATGGACGGAGGTGTGCCAGCCAGTGAGTCAGCCCTGTTCCATATGCACTTGAACTCGAGCTTGCCCCTGAGGCTGGATGTGAGGTGGGAACACCGGGGTTTTTGTGGGCCCAGTAGGTGGGAAGGAACCGTTTGTTTGAGAGATGGAAAGCAGAAGGTAGGCCACCAAGGGAAGGGGCAGGGACAGAAACTCAAGGAACATGAAGGCACTGGGCTAAGGCAGACAGCCTCCTCTCTGCTCATCACAGCATGCCCTGCTAATTTTCATTTTCATTCCTTTTAGTGTTTGAGTACTTAAAAATGTAAACAGTCATTTTTTCATTCTTTTTGTGGGGTGCTGTGGTACATGTGGAGGTCAGAGGATGGCTTTCTAGACTTGGTTCGCTCCTTCCACCATATGGGTCCTAGGACCTAATTCAGGTCATCAGGCCCAAGAGCGAGAGTCTTTCTTCGTTCACAAGTCATCTTACCAGCCCATGGATACTTTTCTGAAATTAATTTCTAGGTTAACATGCAGAGTAATGGTCATACACATGTGATGTCATACTTTGTTCTCCTTGGTCCCCTCCCCCACTGCCCTCCCTTGGCCCCTGCCCTCCAGCTGGTTCCATCTCCTTCCCCAGTTAGTCTCCTGATCTCTTACCACGTGAAGTCCATTACCTTCTATTTCCCACCTCTCTTAAGTCTGCTCCCTGGCTCTGATCTCAGTCCTGGTCCCATGGCCCATACGCACACACACATAAATATACACACAAATACACAACTGCGAATCTAGTTCCTCATATAAGAGAAACCATGGGTGTCTGTCTTCCTGAGCCTGGTGTGGTCATCCATTTTCCTGCAAATGTTACGGTTTTATCTTAGTTCCCTTGTGTGCATGTACCACATGTTTAGTATCCAGGCATCTAGGCTGGTTTCATTCCCCAGCCACTGTGGCAGGCTGTCCCGTTGGTGCCATCATTTCTTTTACACATTGTCCCTGCCGTTCTGGTAGAACTGGCCTCCATTTACCCTGATGGCTGCTAACTCAGTATGTTTCCCCCTGGGTCATGAGAGCATGGGCCACCTCAGATCCTTCCGAAGGTTTGCAGCCTGGAATCCCATGGGACTCAGTAAAGACCCAGAACAGACCTGAGGCCTCTTGACTGAGAGTGCATTTGAACAAAGTCCCCAGACCTGTGGTCTGCCCTCTGAGAAGCAGTGAGTCCCGAGTAGGCCCCACATTTACTCCTCAACCTAGCAGGACTCAGGCTCTGCGTCCTTAACCAGCAGCTTCCTGTTCCCTTTGCAGGCCTGGTGGGTAGGAGAAGACTTCTCAGTGGACATCTGGAGAGTGTGTACCAACAGCACAAACTGTACAGAGATCAGTGACCTGAGCGACAGTGAGTATGCAGGTGAGTGTGGGTGAGCGGAGCTTCGGGCCCCTGTGTCCCCCAGAGCAGACCCAGGCAGGACCCCCTCAGCAAGTCTAGGTGGCTCCACTTGCTCCCCGTATGTCCTGCTGAGCCCCGGGAAGAGTCGGCTGTGGTGGTAACCAGGGTCAGCCAGGACAGTGGCTGTGCCCAGAGGCAGTGGTTTGGAGCCCTGCTGCTTGTGCCCATGCTCTCCGTGTGCGATTATTTCGGTCTTACTGCTCTTTAAATCAGGGAGCTGTGTACTAACAGCTAAACTCAGCCCAAGGCCTGTTTGGGATGGCCCAAGAACTAAGAATGGTTTTGACATTTTAAAAGAGTTGTGAAAGGAACAAAATCCTCAAAACAAAGCAAAAAAACAAAGAAGAAATGTGACCAGAAGTCTGAATTATTTATTGTCCGACTCTTTCCTGAAGAAAAAAAAAAATCCTGCCAGCTCAGACTTTTTCCACACATAAATTTATTGTTAATTTATTCCAGTCCTGCCATCAGTGGTAAATTGGTATCGTGTGCCATGAAAGCAGGAGAAAATGCTAGACGAAAAGCCAGAGACCCTCACTGAGGTCTGACCATACTGGCTCCCTCTGGCCCTGTGCATCAAAGGGCATGGCACACACATGGGCATCAAAGGACCACCCGTGGGAGTGAGCTCTCTGCACCTCAGGTTGTCCAGCACAGTGGTGGAGCTGTCTCTCCAGCCCGCCCCCTCCCCGATTCTTTTTGTGTTAAAACAAAATATAAGCAACCCAAATGCAGTGGTAGCTGCTCCTCTGGAGCTGCAGGGGACTGTATCTGAGACCCCACGAGGATGTAAAATGGCACAAATTTACATGGAACTTGTGCACACCCTCCTCTATGCTTTAGTTTCTAGATGACTTATGACATCAAATACAGTCTCTGTATGTCATTTCATCTGCGTGGATCTGGTCTGGTACATAGGAAATTCAAATTTTGCTTTCTGGAACTTTCTGGGTTCTCCTCCAATCTACATACCTCAAAAATGGTTGTTGAGCCCAAGAATGCAGAAACTGTGGATATGGAGAACTATCTTAGCAGGTGTTTCCAGGAAGGCTGAAACACAGCAAGGTCACAGGCTCCCACCACTCTTGAGTTTCTGCTCTCTCGGTGCCTTGCTGGGCTTCCCACCCCTCCCCCACCCCACCCCCCACCCCCGCTGACAGCATGGGCCGCTGGTGGCACACTCTGAAACTCAATGCCAAGAAACCCTATTCTAAAAGCACAGAGTCATTTTCCCTCACAAAACCAGTTTCTACGTTGGCCTCATCACAAGCCATGAATCACCTGGGATACTTGCTAAAAATACAGATTCCTGGTCCCCACCCCAGAGTAATGGCAGCTTAAAAAAGTTATCCTAGATGGCTCCTTGGAAAATTTAATAAGTAATGTTCAGAGCCACAGGGTCACATCCTTGCCCCACTTTGAAATTCCCCAGGGGACTCTAGAAGCCCCCAAATGAGTGTTCTCAGCATCTGGTGTGCTGGTTCATTTTGTCTCAGTGAAATCTGGTAGTATTTTTTTAGAATAGAGCTGTCATTTACATACATGGAAATACACACTTCTTAAGGGCTCCTTAGCTCAATGAGTTTTGACATTGAATATACTCCTAGCAAACCACCGTTGAAAACTAATAGAGAACATTCCTAACACCCTACAAGGTCCTTTGGCCCGTTCGTCCCCAGGAAACCCTGCCCGGCAGAACTATTTCTCACTTCCCCCCAGTATCTTCTCTGCACCTGATCTTGGCCTCTGAGGAATGGAGTCAGGTGATGTATTTGTGTTGGAGGATATGCTTGTTCACCATAAAGAACAAGGAAGCAGGGCCAGGCGTTGGGCCCCTGATGTGCAGCTGGGATGCATTAGGATCCATCGCTGTAAATGTCTCAGGAGCCTTTACAAGCTCTGCTCCTTCCAGCCAGTTTCATGCAGTCTGGGAGCTGCAGCTTGAGCTCTGGGGTGTTGTACTTTTCAAAGTCTCCTGTTCCTGAGGCAAACAGGTTGGAGCTGTGGCCCAGAGCAGGAAGAAGTCAGAGTGGTAGGTTCTGGCTCCATCTTCTGGCCATGTTGGTATTTTGGTCACGTGCCTAGCTGGCCACTAGAGGGAGGTGGTCTGGAAAATCCACAGCAGCACTAGCAGTCAGCTGGCCAGGTGTATCCATCCAATCTGTGGCCTGCGGCTCACAATCAGGGGGCCCGACCAATGCTGTAAATTTGCTTGGGATGTGAGTTTTCTCTTGACTGTGAGGATCTCAGTGTGAAGTTTATAGGTGACAGTGTTGTATTGCCAGGTCCAAAGGGTGGATGGACATGCCTGACTGCAGGCAGTCAGTCCTGTGTCCCCCTCTGTGATGCCTCCTCGGTCCTCAGCCATGCCTTCACCTTCTACCCACAGATTACTCCATCATGCAGGCAGTGCAGGCCACCATGATCCTCTCCACCATCCTCTGCTGCATCTCCTTCCTCATCTTTCTGCTCCAGCTCTTCCGCCTCAAGCAGGGAGAGAGGTTCATCCTGACTGCCATCATTCAGCTCATGTCATGTAAGTGAAACCGGAAGCCGTCTGCACGTTATTTGGGTAGCTGGCAGTCTTGGGAGCCAGAGCAAAGCCTGCCTCCTGACCTTTTTCCCGGGCTCCTTCTTGTGGAAAGCCAGAGCAAACAAAAAGTCAATTCCAAAGTCAGGCATGTCATTCTGTCCAGGTAGCTCTTGTTTCTGGGGTTCCCCTTTCCCTTGTCATCTCTCTTGCAGACACCAAGGCCACGAAGTCTTGCATTCCTTCTCAGTCACCAATTTGGATGACATCTATATTGAAGGTTAACTCAGAACAAGCAGCCCATTAGCAGCATGTCCACACAGATTCCTTCCTGCAGAAGGAAGCTCAAACATGCTCTTCTTATGGAGCTTATGCTGTGGCCCTGCATTGTGTTCCCATCAAAATGGCTGGAGGAGGGAAGTCAGGGGATACCCGGAAGGGAGAAGCTGGCCACACACTTAATATGGACGAGTTTGGATTTAGTTGGGGAGAAAGGGAAGGTATCCCCAAAGCATGAAGTTTGAGTTTTATGAGAATAACCATGCAGTCTAGAGTGTGTTGTCTGAGTACACAGTGGAAGGAATGGACAGTGTGCCAGGTAGAAGCCCTGGGATGAAGAACCCAGAGCTGTGAGAACTGGAATGAGGAGGAGCCAGGCTAAATGGGGTCTCATAAGCTGTGGGAGGGACTTGAGGTCTGTATTCTAAACTGCTGGAATCCATTAACAAGTGTTAGGCTAGTTCCAGGATACACCATGGTCTGCAATATATCTGACCCCTGGCTTGGTTCCTGACAGGTCTGTGTGTCATGATCGGGGCTTCCATTTATACAGACCGACGTCAAGACCTTCACCGACAGAACTACGAAGTCTATTACCTGATGCAAGAAGGCAGCTATGGCTACTCTTTCATTCTAGCCTGGGTGTCCTTCTCCTTCACCTTCATCAGCGGCCTCATGTACATGATCCTGAGGAAGCGCAAATAGGCTTCCGGAGCCCGGCCACTCTCCCCACAGTATGGCATACGCGTTCATGTAACCATTTTGTATATAATCATTTTTTTGTGGTTTTTCTAGCAAACGTATTGTTTCCTTTAAAAGCTTTTATAAAAAAGAAGAGAAGAGAGAGAGAAAGTTTCGGCATTCTTGGGATCAGAGACCCCAAAGGCTGGCATTCAGAATGCAAGCCCACAGAAAGTCTCAGCAAGGCCCAGCAAGATCCAGCAATGTGGAAATCCACAGGATGCTTCTCACCCAAGGACCTTGGGGGGGGGGTGTGGCCAAAGGCGGGAAAAGCCTGTCTTGGGGAGAGGCTCTCTGTAGATTCCCGCCCTGCCCCCTCCCCCGCCCACTCTACTCTCACAACCACAGGTGGGATGATGAGGGGCCCAAGTGAAGGATCTCTATCCTCAGATATTAACCCCTAGTTCATGTAAGAAGAGGCCTGGTTTCTGACTGTGTGGGACCCAGAGTCCCAATTCCCCTTCAGTGAGTTAGGTCGTTATACAAACTTTCTGACCATCTCCTGTTGGCCTTAAAGACAGTGACCCTCAACCTAGGTGTCGTGTTTAGGCGTTGAGTCTCCATAGGTAATTCCTCAGGACATCTGTTCTATGCGGGCTCTCAAGTCCACTTTGCAGATCCTCAGAATCCTTCATCAAAGGGGTGGGCCTGCGTGTCTGAACTTCTGATGAGCTCCCTGAAATATGCTTAGATGCACTAAAACTGGGGAGCCAGAGTCCTAGATCCAGGGGGGCAGAGCCACCCTGTAAATGTTAGCAGTCTCATCACACCGAGATGGCCCCACCGCCAGCCACATCCTGGCCTCCGCCAGCTCCCGCTGCTTCTCCCATAGCTGCTCTTATCTGGGTCCCTGTGCCCCACTCCCAAGCCATAGGCCTATCCCTGGGAGGCGGGCTGGGCAGCCCCCTCCCTGCCCTGTCTTGGAAGGTCTCCCCTTTTCTTCCTGCCTTCTTTCTGAGGTGGGTGCTTCCAATGGGGCTCTATTTCTGGAGCCTCAGAAGATCCATCTTCCATTGACTCATCCACCCATCATTCAATATGGATGGGTCTTGCCACATGTCAGGTGCAAGAGATACCTTTCCAAACAATTCCTTGTGAGAATCAGTCTAGTGGAGAACACACACCAGAAACCAGTTAGAAAAACTACCACCTGTGATGCAGTAACAGGGTTGCCACCAGAGGTTCAAAACCTCCCGGGGTGAGAGGAAGCCCACGTTCTGCGTGCCTGCCTTTAAGCACTGCTCCAAACAGAGTGTCCTTCAGCTCCAGCAGATGCCGTTTGCTGGGTAGTGCCCTCTGGGTTTCTCTACACACAGTGTAGAGGATTCTACACTTCCCACAGTGAGACAGCAGGAAAGGATTCCCAGAGCCATGGCTCTCAAGATGGGTATCGAAGGAGAATCCAGCTGCACTCCAGTCAGTCCTGAGGATGTCCTGATAAATGTGGCCATGGGAAGGTTGTTAGTAGCACTGGAGGAGTGACGTGCCATACCAAAGATTCAAGAACTCTATGATGGCGACCTTCTCCCTTGGTAACCTTTTCCATTTTTTGAGCATCAAGTTGGAGAGGTGATTCTGGGACAGGGTGTGTAAATTTGTGTTGTTTAAACGCATTTGCATGTGCGCTTCTGTAAGGGGTCATTTACCACTAGCTCAGTCCCAGCGAAGCGGGGGAGGGGGTATATTGGGTCTGAGTGGCTTTAGGGCCACCACAGACACCTCCTCAGTACAAGACCAGCTTCCCTCCCTCCACCTCTCCTGTCCTCCTTTCCTTCCTTCCCTTGGAGAGACTGCCAAGGTAGCCTGGGGCAAAGATGGCAAATGACCACCTCTTGCCTTGATGGAGAACTCCCCACAGCTCACTGTTGGCTAGATTGTAGGGTTGGCTCAATGTCTTGTGAGGCTCTCAGAGAGAGGCCTGTCTAAACTGTCCTCTGCAGCTTCCCCTTGGGGACTTTTCTGTCATAACATTCTGCTAGTCATGATGGAAACAAACAGACCAAACCACAGACATGAAAGCATGGCCCAAGCCAGCATGTACTCCCACCTCAGAAAACCCAGGGCTGCAGAAGTGAACCATCCGATGGGATGGGAATGGTCCCGTGGGTTGTCTTGGCTGCTTACACTGTGGCCAACATTCAGTGCCCACATCTACCTGTGACATGAGAGGTGCCTCTCTCCTGCTCTGTGCCCTGCATTTGGGATGCTAGATGAGGGTGTGAAGGAAAACAGATCCACCTTTCTCCTATGTAGGATCAGCTCTCAATTGGTGCTTATCACTAGTTACCAAAGAGCAATGACAAAGTCAGCTGGGATATCCAAGAAGCGTGTATTAGGACCAAACCCGTCACTGTGTTTAAAGGAACTTTAGTTTGCGCATCTTACAACATTTTTATAAAGTACTGTAATTCATGGGGTGGGGCATGTGACAGAGACAGACTAACCCATGTTTGGCGTTTGCATTAAAATTATTTTGGGTCTCTGTTTAAAGAATTCAGATCATGTTTGTGTGTTGTTCTTTGTGTTGTGTGTTCATAGTCCTGGATGCAGAAGAAAGCAAGATGCCTCTTGCTCCTTTCTACTCTCTGCCAAGGGCAAACAGGCTGACATTCTAGAATGTTCCCTATGAACTGAAGCTAGATGTAGACAGCCCGAATGTAGACCCACTATACCCAAATGTAGACTCACTACACACAGCCACCCCCCTCTCCCCCAGGAGCTCTACCAGCAAACCCACCCAAGCGGAGGTTGTCACTTACCACCTAGCAAGGCAGAATTTCATCTACCAAAAGCAGAGGTGATGGAAATGCTATGGAACTGAGAGCTTGATGTTGAATCTTGTTTGGAGGCAGATGTGGCTTCAGGCAGTAAGATGCTGTCTAATATTCCTTCGGGGTGGTCTTGCTCTGTTTTCTATAACCCATAATTGTACAAGAAGAACTGTACAACTGAATTCCCCAAAGCCACGTTCCCTATGAAGGAAGTACCTAGAGTGGCAGGGAGCTGTGGGAGGTCCCATCAACATGGTGATATGAGCCCTGCCTGGTTGTACAGGCCTGTTATCCCAGTATTCAGGAGGTCCTATCAAGTTCAAGATCTGCCTGGGAAACTTGGTGAGACTCTCTGTAAAAGAAAAAAGTCCTTAGAAGGTTGGAGGTGTAGCTCAGAGAACAGGGCTTGCTGTGCGCACAGGGCTGGCTCAGGCCTCAGTACTGGGAGTGCACATGAGTGTGTGTGGGTGGGGAATGTATAGATTTTATGGCAAGCAACCACTGGTTGATGGCTCATCACAGGATAAACTCTATCCACTTCCATCATGGTGTTGGTGTAAGCGCTGCTCACACTTGTCTGTACATGGATCTTGGTGCTTGGTGGATGTGGATGATGGAGCAGTCTCTAAAAACTCAGTGATCACATGAGATCCTTTCCCAAAACAAAAATCTTAGTGATCTTGGAGCAAATGGCCCCATGTGTCCTTCCTTTCTTCCCCTGCCTTTTTTCTTTTCTTTCTTTCTTTTTTTTCTTAAATATAGGTTCCTGGAATCCAACTCAGATCCTCGTGTTAGCAAGCAAGGCGAGCACTTCGTCTGCTGAGATGTAGACACAGTCCAAGCTGAGGGGTTTTTTATTTTTGTCTTGTTTGTTTGTTTTGTTTTGTTTTGTTGAGAAAGGAGAAAGACAATATGGACACAAAATGTAAAATGTTTTGGTGGAAGAGCCAGCAATGGCCACCACCCTCCCGAATGGTGCAGCAGCAGCGAAGACCACCCCACCCCCCTGAGAAACCCTGCTGATGGGGTTGTGGGAGTTACCCCACCCCCACCCCCCTGAGAAACCCTGCTGATGGGGTTGTGGGAGTCACTCCTCAGCGTAAGGGCCAGCAGAACACAACCGGTGCTGGCCTCTCTCCGTCTCAACGTATTCATTATTAGCCAGGAGTTTGTTCCTTTTTCTCCCCTGTAGAGCACTGAGATAAATTTATAGTTTGTGGCTAGAAACCAACTTCAAATTTACCAACAGTGGCCCTGCTTACCTGTAGGTTCCATATCCACGTGTCCTGGATTCAGTCACTGCAATAAAAATATGTTGGGGTGTGTGTTTGCGTGCTGTGTGGTGTATGTACTTGTTAGTGTGGTTGGGTGTACCTGCACGTGTGTGTGTGTGTGTGTGTGTGTGTGTGTGTATGTGTGTGTGTGTGTGTGTCCACAGGTGGATGGCAAGGTGTCTTTCCTCCATTGCTCTCCACTCCTTTATTTGTTTGTTTGTTTGTTTGTTTGGTTTTGGTTTTTCAAGACAGGATTTCTCTGTGTAGCCCTGACTGTCCTGGAACTCACTCTGTAGACCAGGCTGGCCTCGAACTCACAGAGATTCACCTGCCTCTGCCTCCCCAGTGCTGGGATTAAAGGCATGCACCACTACCATCCAGCCATTCCTTTATTTTTTTAATTAATTTATTTTAAAGGTGGTTAAGAGTGCATACTGCGGAACTGTAGAGATGGCTCAGAGGTTAAGAGCACTGGCTGCTCCTCCAGAGGTCCTGAGTTCAATTCCCAGCAACCATATGGTGGCTCACAACCATCTGTAATGAGATCTGGTGCCCTCTTCTGGCCTGCAGGCATACATGCAGACAGAACACTGTATACATTTAAAAAAAAAAAAAAAAAAAAAAAGTGCATACTGCTCTTGCAGAGAACCTGAGTATAGTTCCCAGCATTCACATAGTGCTCAAAACTGTCTGTAGCTCCAGTTCCAGGGGATCCAACGCCCTCTTCTGGTCTCCATGAGCATCAGGTGCACAATTGGTGCTCAGACATACATACAGGCCAAACAAATAAATAATCCATACCTATAAAAAATTAAATTTAAAAAGTGCTCTGGCCGGGCGTTGGTGGCGCACGCCTTTAATCCCAGCACTGGGGAGGCAGAGGCAGGCGGATCTCTGTGAGTTCGAGGCCAGCCTGGGCTACCAAGTGAGCTCCAGGAAAGGCGCAAAGCTACACAGAGAAACCCTGTCTCGGAAAAAAAAAAAAAAAAAAAAAAAAAAAAAGTGCTCTGGATGCACGTGTGCTTGGTTCATAGACACACACAACATGATTTTCTTCAAGGGACACGAGTGTCTGTGCATTTGGCTCTGAGTCTGACCTCCGCCCTTCAAGTCTCCTGGCCACCGGATCCCAGCAGGGTAGGCTGCGCATCTGTTCTTTGGGTCTAAGTGTTTGGCTTGTTTATCCTGTCAGACACATTCCAGGGGAGGCTCTGGTTTGGGTGCAAACGTCTTTGAAGTTATTTTGAATGGACACGCTGTGAAAAGTGGTTTATGCATTTTTCTTGGGCAAGTTTTCCTAGCAGGTGCTTCATGCTATCCCTATGGGCCGAGTTCTTAGGCCAGCATGATATTGAGGTGGGGAATTCTCTGGTGTGGGCTGTGCTAGGCACTGTCTGTCATACTTCCCCAGCATCTGTGGCTTCCAGGATGACCACAGGACACTCTCCCACGGCACTGTGTCACAACAATGAGGTTTGATATGGACCAGGAAACAGCAATCAACGATCTCACTTTTTAAATTTTAATTTAATTTAACTGTATGTGTGTGTGTGTGTGTGTGTGTGTGTGTGTATTTATATGTGTGTATATTTACATGTGTGTGTTAGTGTTGGTTAAATCGGCGCTGCTCGTGGCGGCCATGCCGGTGGAGGAGAGTGCTGATCAGAAGAATCACAAGCCATGGTTACCTTTTTAGAGCTTTATTGGGAGAGAGAGAGGGAGAGAGAGGGAGAGAGAGGGAGAGAGGGAGAGAGAGAGACAGAGAGAGAGAAAGGGAGAGAGAGAGAGAGAGAGGGAGAAGAGAAGGGAGGCACACAGAGGGCCCTCTCGCTTTTTAGGCTGGGATGCCGTCGCAGGCTGAATTTTAGGCTAATTAAGGACTGGATCCTTACAGTTAGTCCTTGCAAAGGCCAGAAGAAGGTGTTGGATCTCTTGGACCTGGAGTTAGAGGGCTGTGAGCTGCCTGACATGGGTTCTGGAAACCAAACTCAGGTCCTTTGTAAGAGCAAGTGTTAACTGCTAAGCCGTCTCCGCTGCCTTGGACCACATTTCTTTACACATACATCTATTGATGTAGATCTCACATTAGTCATGGGAAAGCATGAACAGTAGGATTGGATCTAACAGGCTTCCTGGAGGCTGCAGTTGTCCTCACCACCCACAGATGAGACAGAAGAGGGGAGTGTGGGGCGGGTGGGTGGGTGGGCAGGTGCTGGGACCAAGGCCCTGCCTCTAGGATAAATGAGAGGGCTGAATGAAGACCTTCCAGCAGGATCTGCAACCGTCTCCAGAACTGCAGACAGCTCCCAGTAGCCTCCACACCTTAGAGAGGCCTGGCCTGCAGGCTGCAGCCACGCCTGGTCATAAATTGTAGTCACACCAGAATCCCTATAGAGGGACTCCGCCTCCACACACCAGTCAGCCGGCCAGCCTGTGTGGTCACAGACATTGGGAGGCAGCAGGCCAGACAGGGAAGCAGTAAGGCAGGGACTCCAGCAGTGCCTTTCCTGGCGGGTCCTCCTGCCCTGTCTGTGCTTAGAGGGCTCTTTGAGATTTGCTGGCTTAAGATAAGTTCTGGGGACACTCCTTCTGGACCAAACCCCAGGCTTGTTGTTATGGTAGCCTTGGGGCTGGGACCCTGGAGTCTGCTGCCTTACCAAGCCTTCCTGAAGGATGTCGTGGATTATAGTCCTGACTACTTCTCAGGATTTAAAGCTCTGCAGATGAGCTAGTTGGCTCAGATTAAGGGGGTAGTTAGGACCCAAGGTACCGAAACTGGCCTCCTTCTCAGTCATGTCTCTTCTTTTCCTCTCTGAGGACAACAGACCGTGCCCTGAGTGTATTTGTACACATACACACAAATAAATGACACAGACTAGAAGGGGGATGTCACAGAAGGAAGGGGCATAGAGGGGGAGGGAATAAGAGAGTAATGTGAGAAAGAAGGGGAAATAGCTTTTTCTCATATGCAGAGACCAGGTATATATATGTATATACACACATATACACATATATATATTCACATGTGTGTTATGTGACATGACAGCAGAAAATAGAATAAAAATATGAGGACTCAAACGGTGTACGGGTATGGTGGTGCACTAACATTTGCGAGGTAGAAGCAGGAGGATCAGAAGTTCAAGGTCGGACTGGTGAGATGTTTCAGCAAGTAAAGGTGCCAGCTGCCAAGCCTGGCCACGTGAGTTCAATTCCTGGAACCACATGGTGGAAGGAGACAACTGACTTCAAGTTATCCTCTGATCTTCTCAGAAACACATACCATGTACCATCACACACACAAATAAATGTAGCAAATTTTTGTATAAAAAAAAAAAGGTTCATGGTCATCCGTGGCTATGTGTTGGATTAGAAGCCAGCCTGGGCTACATGAGGCTCTATCTCAGCACACATACTCATAGAAAAAGAAAGAAAATAAATATAATGCCTTGATTTAATATTGTGGAGCCAAAAATACTTTTATAAACATGAAGCTCATTTCATAGTTTAGAAATTTTAAAAACACATACCAATCCTCCAATGTGGTATTTGCTTCATTCTGGGCTGCTAAAGCCTCCTTACTTTATTGGCTGTCCTTCCCAAAGGCCACCTAACAGGTGAAAGCATCTGATAGCACATAACTCAGGCCCGGCATTTAAATCCTCTCGGGAGGTGATGGGGGGCGACGAGCAGCACTGATGAGCAGTGGCTGCCTCCATCCCGTCTCCACCTCAACCCCTGCTCTGAATCTCTGTCAGGTCCTGAACCTTCTGTAACATGCTCTGAGGCTCTTTGGGCTGTGTGCTGGACCCCGGACAACTCGTGTTCTGACACCTCCCGCTCCTGTCTTGTTTGTTGGTTTGGTTTGATTTGTGTTGTTTGGGTTTTTGCTTGTTTGTTTTTGAGACAGGGTCTCAATTAGATCAGGCTCCAACTCTATGCAGCCAAGGCTGATCTTGAACTCTACTCCCCAGGTGCTGAGATTACATGTGTGCACTGTTGCACCTGGATTTGTCTTGCTTGATTTTTCTCTGGGAAATGAGAATTTTCTCATTTTTTTTCTATGATATGAGAGACATTGTTTGCTTTTTTTTTTTTTAATCAAAGGCATTTAACCCAATGAGGGCTCATATGTCCTTCTCCTTTGTGACAGTTAGCCACCTGTCAGATTGTGACACTGAACTCCCACCCATGACATGAAGTCACCACCTATACCAGTGATAAAGACAGAGGCCATTTTGACTCGGTGTGCTGCTGTTGGCTGTGGCTTGCACTTCTTGCTAGAACAAATCACCTTGCTGAATTACTTTTGCTTCGTTCGTGTGTTCCTTTGCTTGACACCAACATTATCTTTTCCAACAATTTTGAGGCTCTCTGGGATTTCAAATACACCTGGGGATGTTCAGATCTCCTCCCTTGGGGGAGGCACACCTAACCCTTGTTGCAGTGACCCCCAGGATCTTGGATGAATGACATTCTTTTGGATTACTAAAGATCCCAAAACAGAAGTTTCTCAGCAACTCAGGGAGGGCCAAGAAAATGCCGAGGAGCCGGGCGGTGGTGGCGCACGCCTTTAATCCCAGCACTCGGGAGGCAGAGGCAGGCGGATCTCTGTGAGTTCGAGGCCAACCTGGGCTACCAAGTGAGTTCCAGGAAAGGCGCAAAGCTGCACAGAGAAACCCTGTCTCGAAAAACCAAAAAAAAACAAAAGAAAGAAAATGCCAAGGAAACCAGGTAATTCTTGTGCAGGAGACCAAGGTAGGGGCACAAAGAAGGGCAAAGTCCTTCTTGGCTGGTCCAGTCACCCTGGAGGTAGAATAAGAGTCAATGAGATGTAAATGTATACAGTAGAGTCCTGAGCCGTAGCTCTGCCAGTGTCTTGAGAGGTTTCTGATTGAGAAGCACCTAACAGAGACCCCCACCCAATCACCCAATAAGGGAGCGGATAAAGCATTTAGAATCAGAGCACAAGAAACTTCTGTTGCAGGAGGTTGACTCTGTTTGGTTATCAGTGTGTGAAAACCTCCCTTACGAGAAGTTGAACCTCTGACAGCTTAGCTTTCATGAAACCGGAATGAGAAGCAACTTGAGGGGGAGGGAATCTCTGAAGAAACAGACTCCCCAAGATGGGGGGAAACAGGCAACTCCTCTGGCTGGCCCAGAGGCTCCCCACCTCATTCAATATTCACAGATCCATCTGATCTCAGCCCACATCATTCTTGGGTGGAACAAAATGGCATCAAAGTCACTTTCTCCTTCCTCTGTTTCTTTGCTTTACTTTTTCCTGGCCCGCATGCCTAGACCTCACCTGCTGTCTCCTATATCCAAGGAGACTTATGCCCTGCTGGGGGATGGGCTCATTTGATCATGGAGCTGAGCTCACCATAAGGGAAAAGTAACCATGTTGCTTTGTTACTATCTTGGCAGGGTAACCTGATCAAGGTGGAGCTGGCCCTGTCACTTGGCCACAACCTTGATTAGTGATATCATCAAGATGGTAGCGATCATGTGACTTCACTGCCATCTTGGTTAATGGACCACATGACATTAACCAAAATGGTGGCACCCATAAAACTTCCTGGTATCACTGAGCTCCTAGGGGCTCAGCACACACTAGAACTTCCTGCACCACAGGCATACAGCCACACACACACACACACACACACACACACACACACACACACACACACCTCTTCTGTCTCCTTTCTGTGTGGTTTTCACTATGCGGGATGCCTGATGGGATCATGGGATGGAGAGCAGGAGAGACTCCAACCTGGGCTGCACTGTAGTTTATATCAGACGGTAGAGGCAACTTCCCAATAGATACCAGACTTCCCAGGTAGGTTTTGGTTTTCCTTTTTTTCTTTTTAATTTTAGCACATTGTTTCACATGATGTATTTCCTAGTTTCTAGAGGAAACATAAGATCTTTCCCAGCCCATGTGTGTCCAACACTAGCCAGCTATCAAAGCGAGCTGACACTTTGAAATGTAGATTTAGAGAGCCCCTGTGAATTTGCAGCAGCCCAAGGAGAACTTGAAAAGTACAATCCCAGCCGGGCGTTGGTGGCGCACGCCTTTAATCCCAGCACTCGGGAGGCAGAGCCAGGCGGATCTCTGTGAGTTCGAGGCCAGCCTGGGCTACCAAGTGAGCTCCAGGAAAGGCGCAAAGCTACACAGAGAAACCCTGCCTCAAAAAACAAAAAAAAAAAAAAAAAAAGAAAAAAGAAAAGTACAATCCCAATTGGAGCCCAAAGGACAGATCACCAGGTGCTACACAGCTGCCACCAGGGGGCGCTAGGCTGGCTTGTCATGCCTGTCCCTTCTGCCCTGCGTCTCTAGCCCTGATGTTACAACACAAATCTTAAAAGGTCTTATTAATAAAAAACTCAGAGCCAGATTTTGGGGTGAATACTGAAAGATCACAGAAACAGAACACGCCACAGCCACCATCTATTACCTTACCAACTCCACGAATCCTCTGACTGAAATCCTCAGCCTCAAGAGCATGAGTTCCTGTTTCCTCACACCTTATATACCTTCCTGCCATATTATTTCCTGAGATTAAAGGTGTGTGTCCTTCCGAAGCAAAGACATGAGATCTCAAGTGCTGGGATTAAAGGTGTGTGCCACCAAGCCTGGCTCTGTTCCCAGTGTGCCTTGGACTCAGAGATCCAGACAGATCTCTGCCTCCCAGTGACAGGATTAAAGGTGTATGCCACCACTGTCTGGCCTCTATGTCTAATCTAGTGGCTGTTCTGTTCTGACCCCCAGATAAACTTTATTAGGGCACACTATTAGGGTACACAATCTATTGGGGTGCACAACCCATCACCACAGATGTTCTCTAGCTGGGCTGGAGTATTCTTTCTCTTCTCCAGATGTGCTTCCTCCGTCTTTGTCATCTCCTTCTCTTTCTGCTCCACCAAGCCCTGGCTTTTGTTTTTAAAGATGATGATGATGATGATGATGATGATGATGATGGTGATTAGTGTGTGTGTGTGTGTGTGTGTGTGTGTGTGTTCGAGTTTACCACAAAGGACAGAGGGGTATTCTATCCAGCTGCCTGACCTGGGTACTAGGAGCTGAACTCTGCAAGAGCCGCAGTGACTCTGAACACTGAACCATTTGCTTTGTTTTTACTTTTCAGTTACAGTTTTGTGGGCAGAACAGGCTGACACCAACCCTTTCTAAGCTCTTTTAACTTCTCACCATAGGTTTGGTTGTTGGTTTATTTTTTGTTTGTTTGGTTTTTGTTTTTCAAGACAGGGTTTCTCTGTGAAATAGCCCTGGCTGTCCTGGAACTCACTCTGTAGACCAGCCTGGCCTCGAACTCACAGAGATCCACCTGCCTCTGCCTCCCAGGTGCTGGAATTAAAGGCGTGCACCACCACCGCCCAGCTCACCGTAGTGTTAAAAGGCTTCCTTAGCCAGGTTCTGTCGGCTGCTGTAAACATCAGTTTGCTTCTGTTTCTCTTTATGTGCTGCTGGCACTCATTCAAAACTGGATCAGTCAGGGTTTTAGAGGGACAGAACTGATAGAATGGAAACTTCCTCCTCATATCCCTGTGAAGGGATGGGGACTGGAGTGGGAAAGATGGCTCAGCAGTTAAGAACATTGGCAGCTCTTCCAGTAGTCCTGAGTTCAAGTTCCAGCAACCACATGGTAACTCACAACCATCTATAGTGGGATCTGATGCCCTCTTCTGGCCTGCAGGGGTACATGTAGACAGAACACCATATACATAAATAAATCTTTAAAACAACAACAACAAAAACAAGAAACAAAACAAAAAATGGGAACTGATAGAATATATACAATATATAATATGTTTATATATATATATGCTTATAAGCTTCTCCCCACTTATCCCCCACACCTCTGTCCAGGTTCCAGTCAAGGCCTTCCTTTTTTCTTTACACCTGGTTATTTTACAAACAGAACTACCAGTGCACTTTTGGGGTCCGTTAGCTATGCCCATTGGAGGAGTACCCTGACTGCTATGCCCGAGTACTTCATCCAGCTGGGGAAAGCCAGACTGGTCATTGACCCAGTTCCATAATGGCAGGTAGAGTTACTCTTGGGGGAGAGGGGAATCTTAAAGATGTAAAGAAGAGAAATTGATAATTGGTAAAAATGTAGAGAAACATTTTTTTTTCCTCTCAAAGATAGTTAACCCAACAAGTGCCCTTATCTCCCGAGCCCTCCCCCACCCTTCCCCTCTACCAATCATGTCAGATTGTGGCGTTCCCATTGTGGGATGAGGGGCATCATTGCCTATGTTAGGGATAAAAGACAGAGGCCATCTTGGTCTACAGTCCTGCTTGCTATCAGTGCTGAGGTTCTAGCACGTCCTTTAAAAAAAAAAACGAAAAACAAAACAAAACAAAACCAAAGCCTTCCTGAAGTACTTTTCCGTTGTTCACCACTGCCAAGATTGTTCTTTCCCAACAGGTCGGCTCATGTTGTCATCCCCGTGTGACTGTCTTGGTTGGCGGGGAGGGGGGCGGCTCTCGGATATCACAGATTGCAGAAATGAGAAAGATGCTGCTGCCACCTGGTGGTCATTTGCCAGAATTGTTCTCAGGCTGGGGACAAAAGTGGGGAGGTTAAGTGTACTCTGTACATGGATAAATATGAAATAAGGGTGTGGCTCAAGGGTTAGAGCAGGAAGCCATAGGTCCAATCATAGCACCACACAAAAACAGCGTGATGGCGGCTGCATATCAGGAAAACAAGGGGTTGGAGGTTGGGCTGTGTGTATGAGACCCATCCATGCCTCGTGTGAGTTTTGTGTCTCTGACCTTGATCTGGGAGAGGCTCATTTTCTGTTTTCAATTAAAATATGGAGCAGAAAGGGCAGGGTGCTGCACACCTGTAATCCAAGTACAGGGGAGGTAGAGGCAGGAGGATAATGAATTCCTGGCCACCCTGGTCTCCAACTCCAGTTAAAAGCTCCTGCCTGCCTGCTCACTGTTCTCACAGACCACAACTCGGTACAGGGTGTCTCATGTGCACTTTCTACTTGTCCTAGCTCTGCTGTCCCAGTAGATGGCGGGCTCTGGGAGGGCAGAGCCTGCCGAGTGTTCTCCACATCAGTACCATAGATGTCCCATAATCCCTTAAATGAATGACTCCGTAGATATCTCTCTGAAAATTCAACAGGTGGGTGACAGTATAGCTTCGGTTGCCTGAGCTGTGTGTGTGTCTGTGTGTAATGTGTATCTGTGTATATGTGTGTGTCTCTGTGCGTGTGTGTGTGTGTGTGTGTGTGTGTGTGTAATGTGTGTCTGTGTTTATGTGTGTGTCTCTGTGTGTAGCTGGAAGTTTCTCTGGTCCTATTGGACCCCACGGTTGGGATGAGTCTCTCCCACCCATGTCCCTCAGCTGCTTGGTCCCAAATAACACACAGAGACTTATATTATTACAAATGATATGGCCTAATGGCTCAGGCTTATTGCTATCTAGCTCTTACAACTTAACTCAGTCTATTTCTATTAATCTATGCATTGCCACATAGCTTCCTGGCTTACCGATACTTTCACATCTTGCTTCTCCTGGCAGTAGCTGGCGGTGTCTGCCTCCATTCTCTTTTCTCCTTGATCTCTCCTGGATGATTTTCCTGCCTGGCTCTATCCTGCCCTGTCATAGTCTAATGCAGCTTTATTTATTAGCCAATGGGAGCAATACATATTCACAGCACACAGAAAGACATCCCACAGCACTTCCCCTTTTCTGTCTAATCAAAAAGGAAGATTTTAACTTTAACATAGTAAAGTTACATATAATAGAACAGTTATCAAGCAATAGTTACAGTTACAATATCTAGTCTATTTGTATTTGGAAAATTTAAAGAAAATATTCTACCATCTAGCCTATATTTGTGAGTCTAAAGTTTCATATCTAATTTATCTTTTATCATAACCAATGAAAACTATAACTATCTAGTCTTCAACTACATCAAAGACCTCAGAAGAATATAATATTACCTAAGTAAACAGGAAGTGCATTGCAAGCAACTTCCATAATTCTAGAAATGACAGAGACATCTGGTTGCCTGGACAGTCATCCAAAGTTCCTCTGTAACATTGGGGCATCTATCTTCAGCTTTGGCAAACTTTTTAGTGAAGCAGGAAATTTGAAGGATTGTCTTCGTCTATTGGCACAGTTCATCAGTGGCTTCTCCCTGTGTCCTGAAAAATGTCTGGCAGTCTCCTCTGTGAAGCAGGAAACTTAAGGACCATCTATCCCTGTTTGGGCAAAGTTCAGTGGTCATTTTCCCATGGGTCCTGCATGTCCAGTTTATATAACATACTATCAAGCAGTCCAGGTAACAGCAGTTTCTTGCCCAAATGACTAACTTTTGCCATAAAGAAAGCAAACTCCATATGGAGTTTCACTGATGCCCATCATCTTCTCTGAAGTAGATTGGTATTGCCAGGAACAGACATGTCTCAATGTCCAGAAAAGTCAAAGTTCTTATAATATTTTAAATGCCATATTCTGTAGATCTTTGAAGTGTTTGAAGATTACCTACCTAACTGAAATATTATATCTGTGTATACCTAGAAAACTGAACTAACATGACTATAAGTTTGATTATCATAGATGACTAATTATTAATCTGTATTTCTTAATTATACATTACAATTTTAAATGAGTTGCATAAACATAATACCTTAAACAAGAGTAGAAATATATATACAGTATAACAAAATTAAATTTGTATCAATAAACTAAAATCCATAGCAATATAAAACATTTCAAACAAATTTAATACTCTTTAAAAGTAGATTCAATAATCCACCCTTTCATCCTAATATCTATATCCCTTTTCTTCTTTAGAAAGAGATTTCATTCATAATCAACCCCCTTTAAATAAAAATAAATATTTATAAACACTAGGTTGGGAATTTGGGCATAGCTTCTCATACTACTTCCTGCTGGTTGGGGCACTGGCAATCTTATGGGGATTCTGAGAAAATTAATAATTACAGTTAAATCTTGGCTGCAGTAGTCTGCGAGGCTGTATCAACCTTTCAGGGAGTCTTGGTTGATCAAACCATATTAGCCTGGAAGCAATCCATAGGTTCTCATCTTCTATGGAAACAATCTTCTCCAAAGCAACATATCCTTAGACACAAATTTTGAAGTCAAGATACCCTTAAAATATATATATTGGTTTAACTCAGCAACTTTTACAATCAAATGTCTCTCTCCAGTTAAAAATCCCAAAGACAACACAATCCAAACTCTCTGTGTAATTTCCATCTTTATGTGGCTTATATTTTTTTATATATTATTCTATTTTTAAGACTTTATTTTTATGACTATATCCTTTCTCTTCTCTCTCTCAAGTCTACATACCTTTTTACACATGATATAAACTGTTTAGAGTTTTATTCCATCTGAACTGTCTTGTTGTGAATCTACAATCTTTCTCTGGCCAGGAGAGATTTTAAACTGTTAAGCTGTGAGATGACTTTGGCTGTTGACTCTGCCCCCCTCAGCTTCCCAATATGGTGGAGGTACATTTATCGCCAGCTCTGAGATCCATGCTCACTGCTGAGTCTGGGAAGCAGTGGGTCTATGCCTCCATCCAACAGCATGTAGCCCAGAAACTTTTTTTTTTTCCTGTACTAGCAAAATCTAAATCCAGTGCACTGCATGGCTTGGAAATACCTCTGTGTACTGTGGCAGGAATCCACCATGCTGTGTTAAGCCCACATGCCAAGAACTCGCCATACTATAGCTCAAGCCTACATGCCATGGCATCTCTGTATCATGGTTTGCCTGAGAGACACAACTAGGAAGCTGCTCTTGGCTCCATTTCAGAACTCTTTTTAAAAGTTTTCTCAGGTTTTGGGTGGAAATTCTTACTACTATGTTGGGCGCCAAATGTAGCCAGAGGTTTCTCTGGTCCTGCCCGACCCCATGGTTGGGACAAATCTCTCTCACTCATGTCCCTCAACCGCTTGGTCCCACGTCAACACACAGAGGTTTATATTATTTACAAACTGTATGACCTAATGGCTCAGGCCTCTTGCTAGCTAGCTCTTACAACTTAACTCAGTCTATTTCTATTAATCTATGCATTGCCACATGGCTTCCTGGCTTACCGGTACTTTCACATCTTGCTTCTCCTGGCTGCAGTTTGCAGCGTCTCCCCTTATTCTCTTTTCTCCTCTATCTCTCTTGTATTTTCCCACCTGGCTCCATCCTGCCCTGCCAAAGTCCAATGAAGCTTTATTTATTAGCCAATGGGAGCAACACATATTCACAGCATACAGAAAGATATCCCACAGCATCTGTGTGTATGTATCTGTGTGTAATGCGTGTCTATGTATGTATGTATGTGTGTCTGTGTGTGTCTCTGTGTGTGTATGTATGTGTGAGTGTGTGTAATGTGTGTGTCTCTGTGTGTCTGTGTCTGTCTCTCTGTGTGTGTCTCTGTGTGTCTGTGTGTACCAGACCCTTATCATGTCATAATTCTTTCAGCTCAGGCTGGCAGGAGGGCTCAGTGGGTAAGGTGTCTGCTGACAAGATGGGCAACCCAAGTTTGATCCCTGGGACTCACATAGTGGAACAGAACTGAGTCCTGCAAGTTGTCTGCTGACTTCCATTTGGTACACAAGCACTCACACTCACGCACATGCACACAAAATCAGTCAACCAATCAATGTAAAAATCATTTAAAATCTAATTCTCTCAGTTCAACTGCTACTTTATCTTTTGTCTGGGGCTATAATCCAACTCACCAATCTCCTTACATGGCTCAGCTTAGTCTGGTCATGTCCACTCTAGACTCTCCTGGATGTCTCTGTCTCTGCTTTCCCTTTTATCTACAATAAACTTTCTCCTCCACCATACATAGGAGCAGTCATGTCCTTTCATTTTTTATTTATTTATTTTTTCATTCATCTGGTGCTGAAAACCACGGGAATAGCATTAATGAGCTACTTTCTGGGGACTCAGCCGCTCTGATCCAAGCTGCTGCTTGATTCTCCTAAGGTGTGTGTGTATCATTAGTTTCTGCTGACTTTTGCCAACCACCAAATTTGATTCTAGTCTGCCTTGTCAGCTGTTTCTTTCTTCTACCTTATCTAACCATCCATGTCTCCTTACCTACTCAGGAAGTGTCCTCTCTCCCTGCTATGCCCTTTGGGCCCCCCACACTCAGTAAGTAAGTCTACTTACTAAGACACTTGCATCTCTCCTCCACATGCTCTAACCACTTGTCTCTTCCCTTCTACTGGGTGTCACTATGGAGCTTCCTGCTTTGTCTACTTTTACTATGAAAGCCACACTGGTGTGCCAAGAAGCTTCCTCTTGCCCTACCAGGCCTTCATTACGGAGAGAGGGAGGTCTGTCTTCAGCGATTTGGGACATTTCTCTCTGACAAGTCTCTCAGTCTACTTAGGGACACTCGGGATTGAATTCTTGTTACCATGACACTTACTCCCTCTGCTCCCTCATGGCTCCTTCCTTTATGAAACTTCCTCACCTCTCCTTAGGAGCTGCCTACTAAATTCCACAGCTTCTCTTAATGGAATTTTCCCAGGGGCCTGCCCTGAGAAGATTCCTCCCAGAGTCCTGGGAAAGATGCTATGCTCAGCATGGTGTTATGAGGGAAAAGAATCTGTGTACACCATGCTCTTTTGTCTGGTTACTTCATTTCTCTAAGACAACATTCTATCTACACCGCTTCAGTTCCTTTGTCCTTTCTTTTCCTGTCCCCTCACAGCCCTAGTAATAACTAAGCTCCTGTGCTTTTGACCTCTCTCTGTCCCTGTTCCTTCATCCTCCATCTTTCTTTCCTTGCTCCTTACTCCTGGCTCTGAGAAAACTCTACAAAAGATCTGCCTTACCATCTACGGAATCTCTGCCTTTTTCCCTTCTCTCCAGACAAATGGCTCTATCATCTACAGAAACTCTCCTTGTTCTCTTCTCTCTGGCCACGTGGCTCTGCTCTGCCCAGGAATTCTGCCCCAGTCTTTATTGCACCTGGTTATGCAAAAACCTCCTTTGTTCTGAGTCAATTGCTCTGGAATGCCTTTTTCCCTGTCTGGGGAAGGGAGGACTGAGCTTCATTTGCACAAGAAACAAAACTATGCATCTACAGCCCACCTGTCTTCTAGGCCCTGCAGGGGTGTTAGTTACCTAGTGGATCAGCAGTAGGTCTGAGAAACTTAGTTGTTTACCAATATGGCCTAGTAGTATATGGGTACACAAGAATTTCATAGCAGAAGACAGCTGATATATATTAATAAGCTAAATAACAGCAAATATTACTTGATAAATGGCTTCTTCTTGAAGGACACCTTGGTCGGTCAACGTATAGCCTATATACAGCTGAATCTCTATATTCTTGCAGCTCGCTGCATTCTCTACATACTCCAGGGTCTGCGATCCTTTCCTTGGGCCCCTTTCCCTTGGAGCTACTTGCTCTATCTCCCCTTGTGTCCTCCAAAGCCTGTACATTGTGAGTTTCCTTGCCTTCCCCTAGGAACGCCTGTGACTTCTCTATGCTCTTGTGGCTGCTATGATATTGGACTCCTCCCTTGGGTGGAGTTTCTGCTTGATTCTCCTTGTCCCTATGGCCACACTGTTCTGTCTCTTAGCTGCCTAACCCTCCCTATGCTGGAGTTTGTTCCATAACCTTTCCTCCTTTTCTCCTCCAACTTAGAGATTTTCTTCTTTAAAAAAAAAAAATTCTTTATTAATTCTTTGAGAATTACACATCATGCACCCCAATCCCACTCACCTCCCAGTTCGCTCCATATCTGCCCCTCACCCCTGCAGCGTGCCCCCTCAAATTAATTAAAAACAAAACAACAATAAAAACCCCACCTCAATTCTCCATCTTTCCCACACCTCTTCACCCTGTGGCATCGGGAGCTGCAGTGTGTCACGCAGTGTACCTTTTTGTCCAATCAGCCCCACCCTTAAAATGTTCATTGATCTGGCTCAAGGTCCCTGGCACACCATCACTGGACCCTCACCAAAACTCCTCATGGACATCCTGCTGTTGCCCCAAGTCATGGAAATCCTGCAGTTATTGTTCCACAGGACCAGTCCCTTCATGCACCCCAGCAAGTCATAGATGGGGTAGATGTTAGGGTGGGCCAACCCAAGGCCCAGGATACCATGGCCCCATGTGGCAGCACAGGCCACCCAGATTGGCAAGGCCCTTGGTGGCAGCACAGCCCTCAGACACCAACATGGTCACAGGTTGCCACCCTGGGCATCCATGTGGCCTTTGGTAGTACTATGGGCCACAGACAACAACATAGAACCTGGCTGTGGAGGGACCATAGCGGCCTGGGCTTGGATGTTACTCTGGCTAACTGTCTAGTAGTTTGGTCTTAACTATCCCTGTCACCAGGATGAAATCTGTTCTGGCTGGTCTTTTCTGTTCCCACACTGTAGGATATGTGGGAAGGGGAGCAGAATGGAAGGCGGAGCAGATGCCAAGGAGCCAGTGCTACCTTTTTTTGGGAAGGGTAGAATCCAAGTGATATGAAAGGAATGGCCCATAAGCCTGGCTTCCCTCGGGTCCATTCCCAAATTTCATTTTATTTGTTCTGGAGGTGATGTCTTAGCATCTTTAAAATACTGTTCATAGGGTTGGGGAAATGGCTCAGCAGGTCAGTGCTTTTTCTGCTCTTGCAGAGAATCTGAGTTCAGTTCCCAGCACACACATGGTGGTTAACAGCCATCTATGACTCAAATTCCAGGAGATCTGTCACCCTTCTGGCCTCCCCAGGCACCAGGCATACATGTGCACTTACACTAAGGCAAACATTCATACATATAAAATACAAAATTTTAAATCCTATTCAGATTACATTTGTTAGAAGGTATACTTCTGTAGAATGTTGACAGACAACAGCTGGGTAGTTTTACACAAAACACCATGAGAACAGACATTTAAAGAGCTAGTTTGAAAAATAGTCATTAGAGCCAAATTTTCATGAGTTTAATTGTAAAACAAAGATCAAAACTTTAGATGACAAAGACTTAAGACAGCCATGGCTAGCTAGTCTTGCAGAAATCTTCGTAGCCCAAAAGCAGCTATTTCCATTGCATTCAGTGAAGGGTGTACAACAGCATGCCCCAAAGCATTTCCGGTCCAAAGCGTCCGTAACTAGGCAACAGATCCACTAGACCCGGACACATTTGCCAGCGGACACATCCGCCTGGCTACAATAGCCATTTCCGGTCAAGGCGTCTCGCGTGACCAGGGTCCGTGAGGTCACGTAGCCACGCAAGCGCGCAGCGTGCCTACGTCATCTACGTCCACCTGGACACGCCCCGCCTTATAAAAAGAGCCGCCATGACTAATCTAGGTCTCTTCCTCACACGTGCTTTCTTCCGCGCGGTCACTTACCCCCTCTGTCCCCCCAATAAACTCTACCAACGGATTCTGTCGTGTTCCGTGACGTTTTCTTGCAGGGTAACAGCGAAAAATAACTAACATTCAGTACTTGAAGAAAAAAAACAAAAAACAATTATGACTGACAGCATGTGTTAGGACCCCCAAGGTGTCCTCATTCTCTTTCCAGGCATACATTTGCACTCTTGTTTCAGGTTAGAGGATGACATAATTTGTCAATAACTTTTAATGTACAAATCTCCATTTAATTTTGTTTTCTAAGAATACAAAATGTTTTCTAGATATTAGAGCATCTGTGTTTACTGATACACTACTAGGTGGCTGTTATGCCCAGATCACGTCCCCAAAGAAGCCACCAGAGACTTTAGGTACAGAATGCAAAAGCAAGGTTTATTCTTATTACAAGCCACGTGGTCAGGGAAGCTCATCCCAAGCGTTCACTCTTAGCAGTGAGGCCAGGAGGAGCTTGATCTTTCTTGGGGAAGTTAGTTTTTATAGGCAAAACCCATAAAATTTCTTAGAGGGGAGGGGGTTAGTATGGGTCCATCCTTGATTGATCCAGTTTTTCCCGGGCCTGGACTTGGTCTTATCTGTTTGCCCTGTCAGGAGTTTTACAACCCATCTCCGGGGTCCGTGAAGTTTAGGATGTTTTATGACCACTTAGCCTCTGCCAGATGGTTGAATATCCTGACTCTGTGTTTTCTTAAGTTTCTGTAGCTGATAAAGCCACCTGGGAAGAAGGAGTCTAAGTTCTTATCTGCACTTAGGAATCCTGGTTTCCTTTAATTGGGTGAGGGTATGTAACCTTTGAATTTACTGGTTGGGGGTTACAATTACCACTTTGGGGGCAGTCCAGCACAAGTCTCAGGCTTTGTCCTTGAGCTGCCATGGGGGCTGGCTGGCCAAGCACGTACTGACTGTGGGGGCTGGCTCAGTGGTCCAGGCTTTGTCCTTGACTCATGCATATAACTCTAAGTTGGTGAGGGGCCCCATACAGTAAACATCTGGCTGAACTTTACGTGCAGAAAGGGAGCTACTGCAAGGACTATCTATGTCTTTTGTTCACGGCCCTCCCAGAGACTGCTTGCTCAGTCTCAGGAAACTGAAATTGAGGCCTGATCTCTGAGAGAAGACTGAGCAACCTGTTATGGCATCTGCTTGGTCCTTTCAATGGCCAGTATCTAGTCCTTGGGATGACACAGTGTTTGGGATGTCTAATTAACTTTACTCCAAGGGAATGCTCATGATATAGTTAGGAACACATGCACGCCACTGGACTGAGGGAAGGGTTACCATCATTAACAATTCTTTTATGGAACACGAAATGTCCATTCTAGAAGGATGTCTACTTCAGGAACATAAATCCATTCAACACACAGTGAAGTCAGCAACAGTCAGCACGGCAGTACACAAAAGTCCTTTCTATATGAATTCAGCTTCTACTTCTGAAGTGAGAATTGGGATATATGGCTTGATGGGCCTCCATAACTTCACACTTACATGCTGTAGGATGGTCTGTATGTCCAATTACTCTGATTGGTCAATAAATAAAACACTGATTGGTCAGTGGCTAAGCAGGAAGTATAGGCGGGACTAACAGAGAGGAGAAAAGAACAGGAAGGTAGAGGGAGACACTGCCAGCCACCGCCAGGACAAGCAGCATGTAAAGATGCTGGTAAGCCACGAGCCACGTGGCAAGGTATAGATTTATGGAAATGGATTAATTTAAGATATAAGGACAGTTAGCAAGAAGCCTGCCACGGCCATACAGTTTGTAAGCAATATAAGTCTCTGTGTTTACTTAGTTGGGTCTGAGTGGCTGTGGGACTGGCAGGTGAGAGAGATTTGTCCTGACTGTGGACCAGGCAGGAAGACTCTAGCAACACTCACAAGCTTATCCACACTTGATTCCTGATGTCAAGTGCACCTCAGCTACACAATGAAACATGCAATGAGTCAATGCCAATAGATGGCAACCAGATCTGAGATAGTTACTATTGGGCTGCCTGGTGGTGGGTTCCATCAGAATGGTACATAGACCACAGAAACATCAAAATTTATACTGGCCAATTCACAAGTTCAGTTATGTGTGATGCAAAGTTTGGATAGAAAAGAGAACACTGGGGGGCTGGAGAGACGGCTCAGCAGTTAAGAGCACTGACTGTTCTTCCAGAGGACCCAGGTTCAATTCTCAGCACCCACATGGCAGCTCATAGCTGTCTGCAACTCCAGTTCCAGGGGACCTGACACCCTCACACAGAAATACAGGCAGGCAAAACACTAATGCACATGAAATAAAATAAATAAAAAAGAAAGGAGAACATTAGGTAGGGATGCAGTTCAGTGATAAAACATGTTGAGGCCCTGGGTTTCCTCCCCAGCATCACACACACACACACACACACACACACACACACACACACCACACACCACACACACACACACACACCACACACACACACATACATACACTTGCTGGGTATAACAGCATACACCTACAATCCCAGCACTGGGAGGATGAAGCAAAAGGATTAAGAGTTCAAGGTTATCCTTGACTACATGTTAAGGCAAATCTGGACTACACGAGTCACTTTGTCAAACAACGAATTCAAAGAGCACATAGTGATCACTTTGCACATATCCAACTCATGCCTTTAACTCTTCAACTTTTTTGTAATATTTAGGTTTAGACACACAACTCTATACATTTCTAGTCATAGCTACACAGGACATTCATTGTACTAGAATCACTGTAGAATATTTTATTATGAAGTCTTTTCAAGGCTGTGACATGGACACACACAGTTATGCAGCCCTGGTTCTGACTCAGCAAGGTGGTGGCGAAACCTTTACTGTTGTCATGGCTTGAGAGACTCAGTCTAGTTCTTGAAAGATCTCACTTCTGTACCCTGCAGCAGCCTGGTCCTCCTCTTCTAGGGGACGTTCTGTACCTGACGGTTTTCTTTTTCCTGGAATTCAAAGCGACTACAGGTTTAGAACAATGACTTTTCTCTATGCCTTCAGTCAATATACAGGAGACAGACATACAAAATGAAGGCAGAAGATCCATGATTTTATCCTGTGTTTAGTTACTCCAAATGGTCCCCAATGAGAAGTCAATACTTCTGTTTCAACACTTCTAACTCTATAGACCATACTGTAAGAGAGAATAAACTTTCTCTACTCTTAGGTCTTCTGACTGGAGCCTGCTAGTGCAAGGGGACTAAAGATGAAGTCACAGCCTCAGTCACTAATGTTCTCATATACATATGGAAATTAATGTGGTGGTTTGAATAAAAATGCCCTTCATAGGCTCATATATGTAAATGCTTAGTTGCCAGAAGTGGAAATGTTTGAGAATGGTTAGGAGGTGTAGCCTTGCTGGAGTAGGTGTGGCCTTGTTGGAGGAAGTGTGTCATTGGGGGGTGGGCTTTGAGGTTTCAAAAGCCCATGCCAGGTCTAGTTCTCTCTCTCCCTCTCCTCCTCTCTCCCCTTCCTCCCTCCTCTCGCCTTCTGCCTGTGGGTCAGGATGTAAAGCTCTCAGTTACTGCTCCAGCACCATGCCTGTCTTCTTCTTGTCATGATAATCATGGACTAACTCTCTGAAACTCTAAGCAAGACCCCAATTCAATATTTGTCTTTAATAAGAATTGTCTTGATTATGGTGTCTCTTCAGGGCAATAGAGCAGTAACTAAGACAGTCATAATTAGCTTTTCCTTATTTTTAAAACACTATGGGTGCAAAACTCCTGATTAGACACTTATGTATCTGGGGTAGGGGAACTGCAGTTAAGGCACAGTAAGAGCTTTTTCTTTTTTGGAAGTATGATAGAGAGAAAAAGCTTAGACTATAGGAAACAATATTATGAATAAAATGATGGTCTATAAAAGAGTGATTTTTGTGGCTTATGGGGGACTGAGGGAGTCACCAGGGATTTAGAAGAAGGTTGACATGAGTCAAAATTTGTGGGAGGGGTAAAAGGGAGGGTGGAAAAATAGACTAAGCTGGCCTTGAATTTCTGGCCCTCCTGCTTCTACTTCCAGTGTGCTGGGATTACACACTTATTTTATGTAGTGCTGGTGATCAAACCCTGGGCCTTGTGCATGCTAGGCAAGCACTCAAGTGAGCTGCATCTCTAACTCTGAAATTAGTTAAAGTGAGTGATGGATGTCACAATATTGAACTTTGCCTGGTATTGATTATTCAAACTCAGAAGCAGCAAGAGTGAAAAAGGAAATTTATTTGGGTCTTGGAAATTGTAAGAAGATTGACCAAGTGCTCCCCAAAGGCTTGGGTTGTATGGGACTTTTAAAGAAAAGAAATAGAAGATAGGTGACTCCACAAGTTACAAGAAAAGGAAGTTGATGGACACAATATAGTTACCTTGGCACTTGGCTATACTTGATGAATTGCTAGGATTCTAGGTGCCAAGTTTATACTCAGCAGTTATAGTTCTAATACAATGGCTTCATGAACAATAAAACGTTTCATACTGAGATAAAAGGTTTTCTTGGAACAGTTGTAGCTACATCCTTCATTGTTAAGTTTGTGGCCTTTGCAAACTCTCTAGACTTGCCAAACTTTACACCAAATCTCACAAATTTAAAAATTTATATTTCCAAACCCTGCTCAACAATTTACATGGTCAGGCTGTGGCTTAGGCTATTCCTGAACCTTAAGGTTTCCTGGTTCTACTCTGAAATGTTCTTTAAATGTTGTTTTTCAACGTAATTGCCTTCTAGACTCATCTTTACTCCCAATCATTTAATTCTCCTTCTAAAAGAGACCACCAGGGCTAACAAGATGGTTCAGCAGATAAAGTGCAAGCCTGCCAACCAGAGCTCAATCTCTGGAACCCACAATGGAAGAAAACTGACTCCTAGAGAGTTGTCTTCTGACCTTCACATGCCAAAAGGCCTGGCATGCATGTGCCCCAATTCCTAGTAATAAATTAATTTTCTTTTAAGTAAAAGAAGACCCTCAGCTTTGATCCAGGCTCTCCCTGTTACAGAAAGTCTTTTTGAATGCATTCTCTCCTTACCTAAGGCCACAACTGTTTTCTGTTAGACATAAGGGATTTTATTATATTAATCTTTCTCCTTTTGAATGTTTGGTAATTTCTATGACAAAAATAAATATAATTTGAC